>ML786625.1:168778-181307 GCA_009831015.1 Picea engelmannii
TCGTAGGGTGGCATTCCGATGGAACTATGATAACTGTTATTGTAGGCAAACTCTACCAAAGGTAGGTGCTTCTCCCACTGGGTTTGATTATCCATTACATACATCCTAAGCATGTCTTCCATGACTTGATTTACTCTTTCAGTATGCCCATCTGTTTTAGGATGATAAGTTGTGCTTAAGTTCAACTGAGTTCCCAACGCTGACTGTAAACTTGTCCAAAACCTAGAAGTGAATCTGGAGTCCCTATCTGAAATGATCCTTTTAGGTATCCCATGCAAACGGATAACTTCGCTTACAAACACACGTGCCACATCAGTGACATCGTAAGTGTCTCTAACCGGAATAAAATGAGCACTCTTGGTTAACTTATCCACTATCACAAGAATGGCATCGTGTCTATGGGATGTGAGCGGTAACCCTACAACAAAATCCATAGAGATGACTTCCCATTTGGACATAGGAACATCATGTGGTTGTAGGAGGCATGCTGGGTGATGGTGGTAGGCTTTCACATATTGACACTCTAGGCATTTGGTGATGAAATGGACTACATCGCATTTCATTCCTACCCAAAATAAGAGCTACTTCATATCTGCGTACATCTTCTTCACTCCCGGATGCGCACAATAAAGTGATCTATGGGCTTCCTTCAGTATGATGCTTCGAATATCTCCATTCTCGGGGATGTACATCCTTCCTCGATATATTAACAATCCGTCTGTTTCCAAACTATACCCTTCATACTTTGGATCCAACTGCCTCCCACTCTGGAGGTTTGAAGTAACCTTCAAATACCAACTATCTCCTAGGAGTTGTTCCAACACATGTTCCCTCAGATTGACCTTTAAGGGTACTAAGGAGAAGATTCGTGGTCTCCTACTCAAGGCATCTGTGACCACATTTTCCTTTCCCTTGATGTATGATATACCAAAATCATACTCACTCATAAACTCACTCCATCGCCTTTGCCTGGCATTCAGATCTCTTTGAGTGAAGAGATGTTTTAAACTTTGATGGTCCGTTTTGAGCTCAAAGTTTCGCCCAACAAGATAGTGCCTCCAAAGTTTCATAGCTAGCATTACAGCTGCCAACTCTAAATCATGAGTTGCGTATAGCTCCTCATGTTTCTTCAACTTCCTTGACGCATAAGCTATCACTCCTCCATCCTGCATTAGCACGGCCCCCAACCCTTGCTTCGAGGCATCTGTGCAGACCATCAAGTCCTTTTCCATATCCGGCACTTGTAGAATTGGCGCACTAGTTAGTAACCTTTTAAGCTCAATGAACGCCCTATCACACTCTTCTGTCCATTCATACCTAACCCCCTTGCATTGCAAAGTGGTGATGGGTTTCGCTATTTTTGAGAATCCTTCCACAAATCTCCGGTAATAACCTGCTAGCCCCATGAAGCTTCTCACCTCATGTGCATTTTTCGGCACTGGCCACTCCATAATGGCCTTTATCTTTTCTGGGTCCACAGAAATTCCTTCACTGGAAATGATATGACCTAAATAGTGGATCTCTTTCTGGAAGAAGGAACACTTCGACAGCTTCCCATACAATTTGTTCTCTCTTAGGCAGGAAAACACTATTCGCAAGTGTTCCTCGTGTTCTCTTTCATTCTTGGAATAGATGAGGATGTCGTCTAAAAAGACTTGTACAAAATGGTCTAAGTACTTCCGGAATATGCCGTTCATGAGGCTCATGAATACTGTTGGCACATTGGTCAATCCAAAAGGTACTACAACAAACTCGTAATGTCCAAACCGAGTTCAGAAGGCAGTTTTTGGGATATCACCTTCCTTAATCCTTAACTGATGATACCCTGATCACAAATCGATCTTTGAGAATACCACTGCTCCTTTCATCCGATCAAAGAGGTCATCTATTCGTGGCATCAGATACCTATTCTTCACTATAGCATGGTTCAATTCCCTGTAGTCTATACACAGTCGTAAGGATCCATCCTTCTTCTTTACAAAAATTACCGGTGCGCCCCAGGGTGAGACACTAGGCCTTATTAGCCCTAAGTCCAGTAACTCTTTCAACTGAATTTGCAATTCACAAAGTTCCGGCGCTGTCATCTGATACGGAGTTTTGGAAATTGGTTCTGCACCAAGTTTTAGCTCAATGGTAAAATCAAGCTCTCTCTCAGGAGGTAACCCTGGTAACTCATTCGAGAAAACATCCTGAAATTATGACAATATCGGGTACTGATCCAATGAGGGTCCCTTCCTTTCATTCACTTCTTACACTACATAAAGTCGGCACCCTTGCCTTAAGCATCGCTTAAACTTCATAGTGTATATAAAGCGTAGCGACACTTTTCTCTGTACACCCTGTATCTCTATTGGTCTTCCTTCATCATCGACACAAAGCACCCTCTTTGCGAAACAACCTACCAAAGCTCTATGAGCTGCTAACCAATCCATTCCAATGATTAGGTCATATGCCCCAAGAGCAGTGACGTATACCTTCAACCTGGTAGTACACACTCCCAGGTCCACTATACAATTATCGACACTAGGTCCTACTGCTTGTTTTTCCCCCGAAGCCATCTCGACTTGTTTAAACTCGTCGTGCTCGTAGGCTGCCAACCCACTCTTTTCTAATGCAGATGGTGAAATGAAACTATCTGTCGCACCAGAATCAAACAAAATCTTAACATTGATATGATTTAGCATACTTGACGACTCCACCACTGTAGATTGATGTTCGGCCTGGCGGTTATTAACTGCTGCGTAAATATGGTGGTTGCTACTTGCTCTCCCCATCGGTGCCTTTCCTTCTCTATGCACGAACCCTGATTGTAACTCTGGACAGTCTCGTTCATAATGGGGTCCTTTGCATCTCCAACAGGCAATACGAGATTGAACCGGTGCACTATTATTTGACTGATTCCTAAATGAGTTCCTTCCCCTGGAATCCCTGCCCCTGCTCACTGTTCCCTGAGATGGTCGTGGTCCTGTCTGCATCGTTGGCGATGAATGAGATGTTGCACTTGCTTCCATTGAAATCCCTGCAGTTAATGTCCTTGGTGTGAATCTGTTACCATACGGTGGTGGCCTTGAGCCCCCTCCCCTAGGAAATGTCCTCGGGGCCTTTCCTACGAATCCAGGGTGATGCGGAAATGTCGATCTTCCACCCCCAGTCAAGTTCATATGTTCTTCCACGTAACGTGCATTTTCCACCGCCTCTTCTACTGAAGATGGCTTCCACATCCTCACCATAGCCCTTATCCTAGGGTTCAATCCATAGATGAAGCGCTCTGCCTGTCGTTGGTCACTATCCATATATGACACATATTTGACCAGTTCCATAAACTTGATCTCATATTCTTCTACTGTTTGGTTTCCCTGTACTAAGGCATGAAATGCCCCAACCTGTTGTTCCTCGTAGTACGCCGGTAGATATTTCCTCCTGAACCTTTCCTCGAAAAGTTCCCAAGATATTGTGTCTAGGGTAAGGTGCAATTGTCTTTCCAGGTTGCCCCACCAGTTCAAGGCGCTGTCCCTTAACTAAAAAATGGCGATCTTCACCTTTGATTTGGATGCATAGTCCCTTAGGGCAAAACACCTGGTCATGCCTTCCAACGATGCTTCCGCTTGTTCACTGGTGTGACCTCCGACAAACTCTGGAAGTTTGATCTTATGCAACTCTCGCGTGATGTCTTCAGGTGGAGGTCCTCCCCCTGAATCCCTTGACACTTCTGGATTACCCGTTCCAGATGGTGGGGGTTCCACTTCAGTCCCTGTTGGTTGTCACTCCTTTAAAGTCTCGTTGATGGCTTCCAATGAGCGCAGTATGAGGGCTAGCTCGGGCAATGGTGGTGGTGGCGCTGGCGGTGTTGGCGGTGCTTGCGACGACGCTCCCCTGCCTTGACTCCCTCGAGTCCTGACCATCCTGTGTGCTTTGACCTGCATCAACCAAAGTTGTCAGGGTGAGTTCCAGGATGTCTCAAATTGGTGCTACTCAAACTAGAAACAGGGTTAGGCGTAAGTTTTCTTTACTTGTCTGTAAACAGACGTTACTCCATTAGGGGATTGGCTAGGTTAGGGTTAGGTTTAAGCATCTAAGCTTCGTTTCTTCGCCCCTACGAAAACAACTATTGGTTTTCTTCCCTATAGCTATGTTAGCCTTGAGCCTCTATGCTTACGCTCCTAGTGCATATGCTGCCTCCTTCCCGCTTGTCCTAGTCTGAGCCCTTTTAATTTACGCTTACAACTTGATTAAAAATGACTCCCGACCTTATGTTTATTAATTTACGTCGATATGCGTACACCAACGCTATGTACTTTTCGGCATTAGTGTTCTTCTTAAGACGCCGCATTGAGAACATACGTCCCTTTGTGGGATCCTCCATTTATGTCTTTGGCGCTTGATAGCTTGGCATGTGGTCTTGTGTATGACAGTTAAAGTATTTATTTGTGAAATTATTTGTAACAGAAACAACGCATGGCGCATTGGTAGGGCGGCCATTGTCAAAGCTTTGCACGGTGGGGAGGTCTGAGGTTCAATCCTCGCGCACTTCATAAAAATTTATACTTAGCCCTATACTATTTAAATTAAAACTCATAATTATATATATATATATATATATTTTTTTTTTTTTAAATTTAAAATTTTACGCAAGTGTATCATTACTTTTACATAAATTATGACAACTAAAAATTAATATTTATAAAAAAAAAAAATTTAATGATTAAAAGGCGTATTAATAAAATGATAATTTAATTTAAGAAGCACATTAATAAAAATGATAATTTAATTAAAAAAAAATGTATTAATACTTTTAAACAAATCATTAAAACTAAACATTAATATATATATAAATATATCAGTGGCATTCGTTGGCAGCCTTTAAGGTGAGGCTTCTGGCATGAGGCTCGCGTGCCCGGCCTCCGGCTCTCAGTACCGAACACCTAAGTTGTTCCTAGGCTTTGATTCCTAGGCTGTGAGCTTCAGATATGCAGGGAAACCTCTTCGCCAAGCCAAATTTGGCGAATTCAAATGCGAAATTTTGAATACCTGCCTGTGTTTGCGTAGTGTTGCAGACAAATCGAATCTGTAGGGGTTCAATTTCTGCCCACGTTTGCGTAGTTTTTCCAGAAAATCAGAGCTATTTAATGATTGTAAATTAATGTTCCAAGTGCAGCGTACAGATGCCTGGCTTCGAATCCACGCCACATGCCCCATGTGCAGGACTTCACCATTAACAACGCCCAACCAGACTCCTCTCTCCACGCCGCTTTCCAAGCTTATTCCTCTCCGAGCTTATTCCTCTCGCGCGCCATCCTCTTCAATATCCAACTGCTTCATCCTGAAGAACACCGATCATGCCCAGAGGGGAAACCCTAAAGGCACCTGCATTTTGTCTTAACCGCGACTCTGAAATTCTGTATTCCATTCTGAAGGTCTTCCGATCCAAGCATCCATTGGATGAGAGGGGATCTCAATGATTGTGCAGTGCAACAGTTCTCGTTCGAGGGAATATGAAAAAAAAATGGTCGTTCCAATACCGGTTGCCATGGAATACGAGTGAAACGTTCTGTAAGTTTCCTTGTTTGTTCTTATAAGGGGATGCAAAATGGTCATTGTATTTATATGGGTATTTGGAATTCAATTTTAATGATATATCTCACCATGGATTGTTTCTATTCATTGATATGGGGAACGCACACATTAACAGAATCCATGAGTGTTTGAACTGTGTGGGTCGTTTTGTTTTTTTTTCTCTCAACCCACTGTGAAAATACACAAAAAATTGTAAAAGCGCATTTAGAAACACT
Organism: Picea engelmannii; assembly: GCA_009831015.1. Lineage (NCBI taxonomy): Eukaryota > Viridiplantae > Streptophyta > Pinopsida > Pinales > Pinaceae > Picea > Picea engelmannii. The sequence goes on from ML786625.1 coordinate 174,568, forward strand.
GTTATTACGTTTATATATTCTCAGTCACCGATTCACATGCGTTATGTGTTGGTTCCAACTGATCCCTCCTCTTCTGGTTGTTGTTGGCGTTGCGTAGGCCACTGCGTATTCAGTCTCGATATCCTCGATATCCGCGGCTTTTATGGGGTAGCCGGCCAAACCTTGAAAGATTTATTCTATGGGTTCCATTTCCATTTCCATTTAGCTCAAGTATTCAAGGTCAGTAATTTCGTCCTCAGAAAACTTAAACTTGGTCGGGTTTTATTTACATCTTGCAAAATGTTATTTCTATTCTTACGTCTTCGTTTTTTTTTTTGTCTTTTTTTTTTGGCAAAGATTCGTTGCGTTTTGCGTTTTGCAGTGGTTATGGTGAGAGTACAGTGTACGAGATCTGGTTAACTACTGAAATCTTTCTGTTAATTTGAGGGTGACAGTCATAACTAATTGAAGTTGTATCCCTAATGCATTCCATATTGTTAAAAAAAAAATGGCTTCTTTTGTACCCCTTATCAGAACACAATCAATTTCTGCTCGTGGTAATAATCAGAACAGTATTAAGAATGATCCACAACTTTTTTTTTCAATCAATAGTGCTAATATAACTTCTAAAAAAAATAGGATACAAATACTGTAATACTGTAATACTGTAATTTATCTTGAACTGCATTGTAAGTAAAAAGATATAGTCTTGCCAAACGACCCATTGGGATTCTCTACTGTTTGACAGTTAAAAATGAATGGGCTTGGTTTGGGTATTATGAGAAACAAGAGGAACGTCTAAGAGAGCTTACGCTGACAATCATGAGAAACAATAGGAACGTCCAAAGAGAGGAACGTCTCAGAGAGTTTATAAGAGAATTTACGCTGTCAAAGAAGAAAGTAGTGTTACATGAGTCCTCTATGGAACTGAGGAATAAGAGTATGATTGGTAAATTCTCGGTGAGTTTGACTAGATTCGATCAAGTTTGGTCCAAATTAGTAGACTTGCCTATTTTCATGCCTACTGCACTATATAGTCTTTTGTTACTCCAAGAGAGGGTTTCATAGTAGTAAATATTAGCTCTCAAGGATACCACTTCATTATTTCCTTTTAAATTGTATAACTAGTTTTCAGGGCTATTCAATTCTTCGTGTTGCAGGACTTGTGGATGCATACAATTTAGAAATTTTCTGCATCACCAGGGAGAATAGTTGATGGGTGGAATGCACCACTGTCTGCCAAGATGATAATGGTACACCTGGTGGTAATTTGTTTTTGTTTTTTTTATTTTTTTTTTACATTTTCCATTCATATTTATTTTATATTTCTTTTAATTTTATTTTTATTAAAGTTTCTATGTTTTGTGTGCAGGTTAAGAGTGGCTGGAGTTTTTCTCAAAAGAATGCACAAATAAAAACTACCCCTTATTTAGGCCCTCGGTTCCAGATTTGAACCAGGGCTCTGATACCAAATGTAATGGCTGTGTTTAATTTTACATCCTTTTATTTTGATAAAGTAACTAATTTCATAACACAGTAATGAAATAACAGTAACTTTCGTAACATTCAAGAAATTTTACTAAGTTAACTCATTCGTATGCAATTTCGTCAATATAATAAGACTTAATAACAAATTAATTCAAAACAATGCATAATTCTTACCTGAACCTGATGCTACTATTTGCTCGCTGCTTGCTTCCTTCCCGCTTCTTTAGAACACTACCCAAAACCGACCTCCCTGCTGACTAGTTAGCTCCTAGCCCTAGGATATCAACGGATATCCTAGCCCTCTGTGCCCAAAACCCCCAGCAACCCCCGGTGCACTGTGTAAATTCCACTCCAAATTTCCCTCTGCCAATTTCCCCCACTCTCCAAAATTCATCCTCAACTCCCGTAGCATAATCATCGCCCCAAACTCCTTTCCCCCCTTATCCCTCCTTCACCAACTTCCCTTCATTTACTCCCTTACCTAATATCTTATCCCATTATTAAATATATTATCCCATTTATTAAATATATTATCCCATTATTAAATATATTATCCCATTTATTAAATATCTTATCCCATTATTAAATATCTTATCCCATTTATTAAATGCTTCCATTTTCGGGAACATAATTTGAATTAATAATATATTTTATTATCCACCTTTATTTATTTACCATATTGATTAATGAGTTAATAATACTTAAATTAATCATAATCAAGAATAACTAATTAATAACAAATAATTAGTTAAGGTTATTTTAATAAATAAATATAGTTTAGCTAATCTTTTAGGATTACATTATTAAATTAATTATAATTTATAATCAAGGGTCGTTACATCTTCCATAACTTGATTTACTCTCTCAGTTTGTCCATTTGTTTCAAGATGATAAGTTGTGCTTAAGTTCAATTGAGTTCCCAATGTTGACTGCGAACTTTTCCAAAACCTAGAAGTGAATATGGAGTCCCTATCTGAAATGATCTTCTTAGGTATCCCGTGCAAACAGATTACCTCACTTACAAACACGTTCCACTTCAGTGACATCATAAGTGTCTCTAACCAAAATAAAATGAGCACTCTTGGTTAACTTATCAACTATCACAAGAATGGCATTGTCTCTATGAGATGTGAACGAGAACCCCACAAACAAATCCGTGGAAATGACTTCCCACTTGGACATAGGAACATTGTGTGGTTGTAGGAGGCCTACAGGGTGATGGTGGTCAGCTTTCACTTGTTGACACTCTAGGCACTTGGTGACGAAATCGACTACATCGTGCTTCATGCCTACCTAGAAGAAAATATTCCTCATGTCTTCGTACATTTTCTTCACACTCGGATGTGCACAATAAACTGCTCTATGGGATTCCTTTAGTATGATGCTTCGAATATCCCCTCTTTCAGGGATGTACATCCTTCCTCGATATCTCAATAGTCCATCTTCTTCCAAACTATATCCTTCATACTTTGGATCTAATTGCCTCCCATTCTGGAGGTTTGAGGTAACCTTTAAATACCAACTATCTCCAAGGAGTTGCGTCAACACACGTTCCCTCAGATTGACTTTTAAGGGTACCAAGGAGAATACACATGGCCTCCTACTCAAGGCATCTATGACCACATTATCTTTTCCCTTGATATATGAAATACCAAAATCATACTCTCTCATGAATTCACTCCATGGCCTTTTACTGGGATTCAGATCCCTTTGAGTGAAGAGATGTTTTAAACTTTGATGGTCTATTTTGAGCTCAAAGTTTTGCCCTACTAGATAGTGCCTCCAAAGTTTCAGAGTTAGAATTACAACTGCCAACTCTAAATCATGAGTAGCGTAAATCTCTTCATGTTTCTCCAAATTCCTTGATGCATAAACTATCATTCCTCCATCTTGCATTAGCACGCCCCCCAACCCTTGCTTCGAGGAATTCGTTTAGACTGTGAAGTTCTTTTTCATATTCGACACTCATAGAATTGGTTCACTAGTTAGTAACCTTTTAATATTGATTAATGCACTATTGCATTCTTCTGTCCATTCATACCTGACCCCCTTGCAGTGCAAAGTGGTGATAGGTTTCTCTATTTTAGAGAACCCTCCCACAAATATTCAATAATAACCCACTAGCCCCATGAAGCTTCTTACCTCATGAGCATTTTTCAGCACTGGCCATTCCATAATGGCCTTTACCTTTTTTGGGTCCGCAGTGATTCCTTCACCGAAAATGATATGACCTAGATAGTGAATTTATTTTTGAAATAAGGAACACTTCGACAACTTCCCATACAATTTGTTCTCTCTAAGGCAGGACAACACCACTCGCAAGTGTTCCTCATGCTCTCTTTCAGTTTTGGAATAGATGAGGATGTCATCTAGAAAGACTTGTACAAAACAGTCTAAGTACTTCCAGAATACACCGTTCATGAGGCTCATGAATATTGTTGGTGCATTGGTTAATCCAAAAGGCACTACCATGAACTCATAATGCCCAAACCGAGTTCAAAAGGAAGTTTTAGAAATATCACCTTCCTTAATCCTTAACTAGTGATACCCTGATCACAAATCAATCTTTGAGAATACCGCTGCTCTTTCATCCAATCGAAGATATCATATATTCATGGCATTGGGTACCTATTTTTCACTATAGCATGGTTCAAGTCCCTATAATCTATACATAGTCGTAAGGAACCATCCTTCTTCTTTACAAAAATTACTGGTGCACCTCAAGGTGAGACACTGGGTCTTATTAGTCCTATGTCAAGTAGCTCCTTCAACTAACTAGTAGCACTATCAACCTATACAGAGTCTTGGAAATTGGTTCTGCACCAGTTTTTATCTCAATAGTAAAATCAAGCTCCCTCTCAGGACATAACCCCGACAACTCGTTCAGAAAAACATCCTTGAACTCTGACAATACTAGGTACTTATCCAAGGAGGTTCCTTTCCTCTCATTCACTACTTCCACAACATAAATTCGACACCCTTGCATCATGCACGACTTAACCTTCATAGTTGAAATAAAGTGTAGAGACACCTTTCTCTATACATCGTGGATCTCTACTGGCCTTCATTCATCGTCAACACAAAGCACCCTCTTTGCGAAAAAATCTACCATATCTCGATGGGATTCTAACCAATCCATTCCTATGATTAGGTCATACATATTGAGGGAAGTGATGAATACCTTCAACCTGGTAGTACACACTCCCAGGTCTACTAGAAAATTATCAACGCTAGGTCCTACCGCTTGTTTTTTCCCCGAAGCCATCTCGACTTGTTTAAAGTCATTATGCTTGTAGGCTGCCAACCCACTCTTTTCTAATGCAAATGGTGAAATGAAACTATCTGTAGCACCAGAATCAAATAAAATTTTAACATTGATATGATTTAGTGTCCCTAACGAATCCACCATGACGGATTGATGTTCTTCCTGGTGATTATTAACCGTTGCGTAAATATGGTGGATACCACTTGCTCTTCCCATCAGTGCCTTTCCTTCTCTATGCACAAATCCTGATTGTAACTCTTCACAGTCACGCTGGTAATGGGGCCCTCCACATCCCCAACATGTAACATGAAATTGAACTTGCATACTTCTCTGTGATGGTCTCTGAAATGAGTTCCTTCCCTTGGAACGCCCGCCCCTACTAGCTGCTCCCTGAGATGGTTGTGGGCCTTCTTGCATCATTGGTGATGAACGGGATGTTGCACTCACTACCATTGAAATCCTTGTGGTGACTGTCCTTGGTGCGACTCTCTTACCATATGGAGGTGGCCTTGAGCCCCCTCCCCTGGAAATGTCCTAGGGGCCTTCCCCATGAATTTAGGATGATGCAGAAAGTTTGATCTCGTACCTCCATTTAAGTTCATGTGTTCCTCAGTATAACGTGCATTTTCAACTTATTTTGCAACCCAAGACGGTTTCCATGGCCCTTATCTTAGGGTTTAACCCATAGACAAAGCATTTTGCCTGTTGTTGATGATTATCCATGTATGAAATATATTTGACCAATTCCATAAACCTGATCTCATATTCTTCTACGGTTCTATTTCCCTGTACTAGCGCATGAATTTATCCTGCCTGCTGTTCCTCGTAGTAAGCTGGTAGATATTTCCTTCGGAACCTTTCCTCAAAAAGTTCCCAAGAGACGATGTCCAGGGTAAGGTGAAATTTCCTCTCCAGGTTGCCTCACCAGTTCATGGCACTGTCTCTCAACTAAAAAATTGTTATCTTCTCCTTTGAAGTGGACGCATAGTCCCTTAAGGCGAAACACCTTGTCATGCCTTCCAACCATGCCTCTGCACGTTCACTAGCATGACCCCCAGCAAACTCTGGAAGTTTGATCTTCTACATCTCTCTAGTGATGTATTTGGGTGGAGGCCCTCCCCCTGAATCCCTCGACACTTCAAGATTACCCACTCCATAGGGTGGGGGTTCCAGTTCAATCCCTACTGGATGACGCCCCTTTAAAGACTCATTTATGGCCTCCAAAGAGCACAGAATGAGGGCCAATTCAGGCGATGGTTGTGGAGGCGCTGGAAGTCTCTACGTTGATGCCCCTCTACCTTGATTTCCTCTTGTCATAACCATTCTGTATACTTGAATCTGCATCAACCAACGTTTGTCAGGGTGAGTCTAGAACAATTCTCATTTGCGCAACTTAAACTAGAAAACAGGGTTAGGCGTTAATTTTTTTTTAATTTGTCTGTAAACAGGCGTTACTCTCTTTAGGGGAAGTGGCTAGGTCAGGGTTGAAATCCTCTAAGATCGATGTTTTCGCCTAAGTAAACTACTAACTCTCTCTCCTGGTAGTTACACTAGCACTGTACCACACTCGCCTATTCCTCTAACTTACCTTCCTAGTGCGTATGCAGCCTCCTTCCCAATTGTGCTAGTCTAAGTCCTTAAACCTTCAGTTTAAAACTAATTAATCACTTTAACTAGTTTTAAATTAAACATGAATCATAAAATTAAATATAATTTAAACATTAATTACTAATGATTAATTAGTGATTCTATTCTAATGATTAATTACTTTTAATTAGTCATATTAATTATACTAATAAAATATACTCAATTACCTTGATTAATCATAATCTTATAACATAAAATATTTAATTTAATATTTAAAATATATAATATTCTTAAATAATTAAAGTTTAAACTAAATTTAAGCAATTTAAAATTAAAAATAAATAAATTATATAAGAATATTTAATAAAAATAAAAATAATATATATAAAATAAATTACGATAATAAATACAACAAAATAAT
>ML786625.1:230764-252939 GCA_009831015.1 Picea engelmannii
GGAAGAGTTCTAATCCTTCCATCATTTAGCAACAACTTAACCCTTCCACGTCCCAAGATTTTTGTTGTCGAGTCATCTCCTAGGAATACATCACCACCATCATATTTTTCATATTCAGAGAACCACTCCCTGTGAGGAGTCATGTGGTATGATGCACCTGATTCGATCAACCATACACCATGGTCTACATGTGTACTTGTAGATGCTAGGTAAACATCACCTCCTTCTTCAGTGGAGGTTTTCACCTCCGTGGAAGAGGTACTATCAGATCCATTTGGTTTTTCAACCTTCTTAGACCTGCAATCTTTCTTATAATGCCCTGTTTTACCACACTTCCAACATTTCCTCAAAGATTTTCTTGGGGACTTAGATCTACCTGTAGATTTAGATCTCCATCCCGAAGGCTTACCAGGGTTCCTGTCTTGGGTAAGCCCTCTTACAAATAAAGCATATGTGCTGTGACCATCCATGCTTTTTCACCTCATCTCTTCAGATAACAAGGATGCAACTACATCCTCATACTTTAATGTAGATTGAGTGGTACTACCTATTTCTACAACCAGATTATCCCAAGAGTCTTGCAAAGAACATAACAAAGTAATACACTTATCTTCTTTTGAAATCGTAATATTAACAGATCCAAGTTGACTTACTAGAGTATTAAAGGCATTTAGATGTTCTGTCACAGAATCTCCATCTTCCATCCTAAGATGATACAACTGCTTTCGAAGAAACAAATTGTTTACCAGGGACTTTGCTTGATTCAAATTCCCTAACTTATCCCATAGTTCCTTGGCTGTAGATTCTCCCGAGACATTCAACAACACTGAATCTGCCAGGTAGAGTCGAATCGTACTCCTTGCTCTTATGTCCAACTTGTCTGAATCTTCCTTCGACATACCAATAACTGGTGTACTAGTAGTTTGTGTACTGGTAGGTTGTGTACCAGTAGCCTGTGTGCTTGTAGATGGTGTACCAGTAGCCTGTGTACCAGGATCCACAACGATCCATTGTTCTTTGTATACAAGAAGGTCCTCCATCTTGAGATTCCATAGCTCAAAGTTTTTACCATTGAACTTCTCTATCTTGATTCTAGATGAGCTCACCATTCCTCTTACTTTACTCGAATCTCCACTACAAAAGCTCCCACTAAACCCAGGTTTATCACAGACCCAAGATAAACTTGATCTATCAAGACCGAGTCAAACCCTCAGCAACAAAGGCGTCCCTCTGAAGCCAAAAACCTGCTTTGATACCACATGTAAGTTTTAAACTTGTGAAGTAAAGCAATGCATATAGATTCTTAAGAAATACATAAATTAATCAATGGCTCATACACAGAGTACACAGAGATTTTTACAGGAAACCCTCAACCGGGAAAACCTTTCTTATTTTCATTATATCGAATTTCACCATTTGCCATACAATATATACAATGTTTTTAGGTATTTTGTAGATACCAAAACCCTAATCCCTTAATACATGATTAATTTACAAAACAACTAAAAATAGCAAAATACACTAAAAATAGCAAAAACCAACCAAAAACAAATTTTGGGGCGTTGCCCCGAACGCTACGCTTAACCAGGGGGGGAATACCTGCCCCCCCTTGGGACCCCCCTAGGAAAGTTCCCAGCACACATGGAAGAGCTCTAGGTGAAGGGATCGTCAGACACAGTTGTCGTAGCTGACGCACCCACACACACACACATGCAAAGAATATAACACACACCCAACACATAGGATGGTATGCTACCCCAGTGCAGGTTGGTACTCCAACGCAGGCTGGCATGTTAACCTATCATGGGTTGGTATGCTACTCAAATGCAAGATGATATGTTACCCCAAGGCAAATTGGTATGCTACTCCAATGAAGGATGGTATGTTACCCTAGTGTCGGTTGGTATGCTACTCCAATAAATATTGGTACGCTACTCCAGTGAAAGTGAATAAATTCTTATAATGTATCGATTTGTGAAATTCAACAAGACAGTGGTCGAGGTGTGCAGAAGCACAGAAGCAGTGATGATGATAATTCCAAGAGGAATACCTTTTTAAGAGGGAGTGTTAAAATTTTGAGTCGGATTTGGTTTGAGATGATGAGTTACTAGTTCTGTATGAACTAGATTTCGACCTGTAATGTCAAAATTGATTCCTAGTTAGAGTGCCTATCAGTAGCATCGAAGGTTACTCATTGGAGGGCCAACCAGTAGTGTTAGATGTGTTTTCCAGCTAGATGGCTAATCTGTGGCTATGATGGTTATACTTGTTACATTATATGTTTGATCATATGATAACCTCTTTCGCTATGGTGAAGCTACCTATAGACTGGCATGCAAGACCATGTGAGTTTTTCCCATGCCATTTGATATGGATGGATTTGTTTGAGACCACTACATGAAAAGTATCTTACTTAATAACTCCATAGATAAGAGGGAGTGTTGATGTTTTAGTAGATTTGGGAGGTATTAACCTCCAAGTGTAACCTTTGTACTTAGATTAGAATATTATGGAAGTAAGAGAACCATTAAATAGATGTGTCAAAACCCTAGAGGACAAGTTGACCTAGCAGAATAAATAATATTAGAATATAATTACCAAAAATTTAGGTCGGCCCAACCAGAAAAGTCATTTTACATATTAATATAAATAGAGGACATTTTAGCTCATTTTGATACCCAGACATAGTGCAATTCTTTCGAAGAGATGCAGTTGCAGTTGTAAGGATGAATAAGGGTGTGTGGTAATCTCTTAGTCTTGTTGTCTCTCTAGCGCTATCAAGTGATATTCTTGGTGATTCTCTTGTTGATTCTTTATAATTCTTGGTGAAAATCTTGGTGATAATATTTCTAAGTATGGTGAAAGGTTGAGAGAGTAGTGCAGTTGCAATTGTTGCAGTTGTGTATGGAACATGTTATGTGGATAGGGAGACTCTCTCTCTTGTGTGCTACCCTTGGAGAAGGAGCATTGTAATTTTATTGAGTTGTTGTTGCAGTTAGTATCTAGGGTTTATCTATTGGTTCTAGTATGTATTTCTAGAATAATTATTTCAATGGTTAATGTGCTCACGGGTGGCATGTGTGAATTCCTATGGTTGGGTGACAATGATGTGACATTATCTATGGTTAAAAAACCATATCAAAATTTCAACATGGAATCAGAGTTGGTTTACTTTGTAACAGTCTAATCGTTGGAAGGAACATCCTCAGTTTTCCCCATTGTCAAGATCATTGAGCACTTACTAAGAAGATCACCTAAGTAGGTTGTATCTCTTCCCTGGATCAGATATACAAATTTTTTAAGTTGAGAAATTAGGGTTTACTCATAAAACCATAGGTATGAAGTACCAGTTGTAGTTCCAGTTGCAACACCAGTTACATTGTCAGTTGCAACACCAGTTGCAGTGCCAGTTGAAACACCAGTTGCAATTCCATTTGCAGTACTGGTTGCAGTGAAAGTTTTTGTGAAGTGTTGGGACCAAAATTTTGGTTTTCCTAGTGAATATTACTCTAGCGCATCTTCAAATACCTTTAGATTACAATTTGGACCACCTTTGAAGTTTTAAGGTTCATCATTTCTTGATGCTACTTTTGGATGGTGCCACTACTTGTAGATGTTGTCGGAGGTATGTTCTTATATATGTTTAAAACTATATCATTGTTTTCAGTTTGATTGTAGGAGAAGGGATATATGGTCTAAGAAACCTTCGTATATCCAGAAGGATATCAGATCCAACACATTCAGAGGAACCACACACTCTAGGTTTGATTGTTTTCATATACCTTTATTTGTTATGGAACTATTGTGATCTTATGAACATCTAGTTGTATTTGATATGTTGAATTTATGATTATCATACTAATCTTTGTTCAAAGTTAAAGTAAGAAACTAACTTTAGTCAAACTATTAGATTGATAGGTTGAGATTTTAGAGTTCATTTTAATTATATTCTCTAATTCAGATTTCTGTCAAGAAAGAATATTTTTTTAAGTATAGGGGATAAGTTGAATATAATACCTATCATCGTGAGTGAAGTGGACTTAAAACAAAATCAACAACACTTGTTCTTGAAGATAAGACTCTAGGTTCCAGATATGATTTATTAAATTAAAAAGTTTCCAATTTTCACATATCAAGTTTGAAAATTGCTACATTACTAGTTGTCACAACAATCCTTGAAAGGTTATATTACTTCTATATACAATGAATAGTTGGCAACATATAAATTCTAGTACTTGTTTACAAGATGAACTAACATCTCCCCTAGGAGATACATCTAGTTTTGCTTCCAGGTAGTTCACCTTCATAATAATATGATGATTACCATGAGATTGTCTTTTATTCTTATTGGCATAGATATGTTATTATGAAAATGTTATTATACTTTTTGTTATTTTTTTCTTGTTTTGGTAAGGTTACCATGGAGGAATTATTGATCACAACACTAGAAGAGTGTTGTTCAATTCCTTATTATTGTATTTTAATTTTGTCTCGTCTTCCAGGCAGGTCACAAGAAATAGATATGAGAAGGACTAATGTGATTATTGTTCTTGTTCCTATTTATATTATTATAAGAGAATTGTTTGTCTATTGTTTTCAAAAAAAAAATTGTCCTTGTTTTGGGCAGGTCATAGGTGATAAATCTGAGGGAATATATAGTGACGGTTGCAGGATAAAACATATTATATGGTTTCTAGTTTGAGACATAAAACATACTATCTAAATAAGAAGTTGTATACATGACCATATACAACCATGTAATGAAGAAGAAGAAGATGAAGAAGGGTATTTTCTTGTGGGATAATGATTATCTCATATGAAGATTGATTGTAAGGATCATAAGGATCCCAAAATGACCGAAAAAATCCATCTAGTGCAATTGACCACTCTTCATAACAGGAAGAGTTAGTCAAGCTAGAAGGGTCTACTCAGAATCGTTGCAGTAACCAAGAACAAGACAACATGGTCCTGTGACACTTTGCAGGATACAAATATATAGATATATAGCATTAATGAGACATCTCATGAGGAGTATATGACTTCACCAATGGTGAGGTAGGAGGCCCCACAGGGTACCAACTGAGAAGGAGTTAGAGTTCTGAGGCAGTCAACCTCAAGGTCTAGTAGGGAGGAGTATTGTTGTTAGACTAATCGGTAGGTGTGGACACTAACTGATCTCCCTAGATCCACTTGGATCTAGAACAAAACACACCAGAAGATGACGCTTTCCTTAAGTTTTAGATATTGAATTTACTAACTAAAGAGGGATAGGTGACATATCGTTTAAATGTCACTTCCTCTCGCCATCGCCATCCTATCTTCATTCCAACGCTCATACAGTGATGATCATGTAAAAGAACACAACCAACCAAAGTGATAGCAATAGCATAAACTCAAGGAAAGCGTCATGTTCTGGTGTGTTTTGTTCTAGATCCAGGTGGATCTAGGGAGATTAGTTAGTGTCTGCACCTACCGATTAGTCCGATAACAAAATTGGTGACTCCACTGGGGAACAGATTGTTTCCTAGTTAGTCTATTTTCCCTTGCTTTGATTTCTTGTTTTCTGGTCTCTGTGTCTATGGGAGATCCATCCAGAATCTCTGGATCTAGAAGTTCACTTAGATTCCTTGTCCTTTTTCAAAATTTTCTTTGATTCCAGGCATTCTCGCACTGTACCTATCTGTGGACTGCGAGAATCATTGATGTTCGCACCCTGCTGTTAGGTTCAGTGCGAACTTCTCTCACCCTACCAATGTCTAGCCTGTGAGAATACCTAATTCTCTCACTATAATATACTTCTAGGATGCGAACTTGTTTGTAAACTTTTTGGATTGGGTCTTGTCATCTTTTGTTGACCCAGTTTTGCTTTGATCAACTGGATTGAGCTTTTAGAGCCTATATTGATCTGCTTACAGTCTTCTTGAAATTCTTTGAGTTGCTTTTAGCCATTTTTTCTTTGTTTGGTTTTGAAGGATTAGTCTCTTGCTTTGAGTGTCTTTCAATTACAAAGCATGTGTTTTCTTTACAATTGTTTTGGGAAAGATTATATTTCTTCTAAATAGTTCGCTTTAAAAGAAAACTTTTAGTTTGGGTTTCTTTGTTTTAAGAAAGTTCATTATTGCTTTTAGTGAAATTTTTGAAACAAAAAGATTTAATTTCTTGCTTTATATTAGATTGGGGGCATCCTTGCATTTGAAGTAGAGAAATTGCATAATTTTTTATATTTTTTGATCTTAAATTATGAAAAACAATTCCCCTCATGGCCAGGGGGGGCCATGAATCGTGCATTGGTGTACAGTACCTTTTTCTCATTTCTTGAGAATCTTGATATTGATGAGTTTAATATATTTTGGGACATCATTCATATGGGAATGATAAATGTTTTCTCCTTCTCGTAGCATAGCTTTCATCGAAATGAAAAGATTGCATCTTCATGTCTTTGCATAATTTTCGAGAAAAGATTGCATCTTCATGTCTTTGCATAATTTTCGAGTAGGTCAAAACACCATATTGTTCACGCCATTTTCCTCCTGAGTAACAACAGTTATAAAATGAAGCGATTATAAAAATTAATTAGACATTTTTATCTTTTTGGTAGAAAACCTACATTAGATTAGTTGTAGGGATTTAGAATAGGTGTGAAAGATAACTTTCCAAAGTTGCAAACAAACATAGAATCTTGAGTTAGGGAGCGGTTAAATCCACTTATTACATTTTGTCCTAGGAAGCCCTTATAACACAAGGGTCAATCACGAGGTCGCATTGAGACTAGCAGAGTTAATCACCCTGCTTTGTTGGTCTTGGTGTAGATATTAGTTGTATTATGGGGATCGCTTGAGAGGTATACCCACAATGATGAGTGGAATCCTTTCAAGTTGATTTCGGGCTAGATACCCTGCCCTTGCACGTGGATCGGACTGTCGACTGTTTCCCCTGGCATCAATGTCGTAACTGGTAACCTTAGTGGCCTATCTCTCTAGGTTCTTTACACAAGGTGACTGTGGAGGGGCAAGTCTTCGCGGTACCTGGAATCGACGTTGTCCAAAATCACTCGGGCTCCTTGGAGGGTATACCCACGATTATGTGTGGGAGCTTGCACCAGGGTGTAAGTCCGTTAAGCAGGTCATCAACGTAACTTTTCCACCTGCTCTATCTCAGCCCCTTCTTACATTGTTCCTGCGATGTTGGATTTCATCACCAACTAGTGCGTTCATTGTGAGAAGGCTTTGTTTGTTTCTTTGCTTCTTGGATTTTCAGCCTGTGCTGTTTGTTTTCCCTAGTAGACTCTAGATTGGTTTTTTATTTTTCATGGTGTCTATTCCCGAAATGACCAATGAAGGAACCTCTTCTCCAGGGGAACATTTTGTTTTTCCTTCTTATGGAAACATTGGTCCTCCTCACATCGCTACTTTGAGCCTTCCAGGTCTCACTATTGGATTATCGGTATGGTTGTTTTCCACTCAGGTAATCCCGAATGTAGTAAGTGCTTCGATCATAAGCACTCCCCCCCAAGAACATCAACCTCATGTTGATCCTTCACCTTGTTCACCAATAAGGTCTTCTTCGCCTTCTTCGCTTGCAATGTCGCCTTCCGTTTCATCTTCTTCGTCGGGTGAAAGTTCTGAAGCTAGTAACCCGGTGACTAAGAAGAAGAAGAAAAAAAAGATTAAGAAGAAGAAAGATAAAAAAGGGTCAAAACCTCCAACCATTGTCAAACATGTTGGAAAAAGACCAGTTACTATTAATCTTGCTGGGAGTGTTGATGATGTCAAGATCGCCCAAACAACTCGTAAGCTCAAGTACCCTTGCAGGCTTTGTAAGGGTAGCCATCTTCTTAAGGAATTCTCTAGTCTATCCAAGGTTATGGAAGCATGGTCTACACATCCTCACCGACCCACATCGTTAGCCTCTAAACAACATGCTGACAACCCCCCGTCAACCAGCCATGATACGGTTGGGAAGAAGAAAAGTAGAGTCAAGTTCCCATGTATGTTATGCAAAGGGAGTCATCTAACTCATCTTTTCCCTCATATGGACAAAGCCTCGAAATTATTGGAAGACATGATTGTTTCACAGTCTCAACTCTCAGCCACTTATCGCAAGATTTATCTCAACCCACCTGTAGTTGATGGAATGATCACTCTGGTCCCTTCACTGGTCAATCCGGTTGATCATGTCGTCAATCTGGTCACATCCTCAGTTGAACCAGTTGACAAAGTGGTTGATCCGATACCATCCTCAGTCAATCCCACTCTCCCCTCAGAGAGTGAAACTAAAACGGTTGATCCGATCCCATCCTTGGTCAATCCCACTCTCCCGTTAGAGAGTGTCACCCAAGTGGTTGATTCGTTTTCACCTGTCGACCCCATTCTCCCCCTGGAGAATGAAACCCAAGTGGTTGATATGATCTCTCCATCGATCGATCCTACTCTCCCGCTAGAGAGTAAACCTGATACTGCCCATGTTTTTCTCGTTGATACAGAATCTCCCGTGCCGAGGGGTATTCCTCCTTCTCCCATAGGACACCCTCCAAGTTATGAGGCCATCCATTTTGATTGGGGTGTGCTAAATGGACCTCATCTTCCCTCTTACATTCCTTTCCAAATTAAAGTACAGGTTTCTGGTCGGGACGTTCCCCAAATGTTGATAGATGAAGGTTCGTCTGTTAGTATTTTGTCCTCTATTGCTTGGCAAGCTTTGGGTTGTCCTCCACTTGTGTCGGTTACACAAAATCTATTAGCCTTTAACCGAAGAACCAGTCAAACTTTAGGGACCCTTCCTCAATGTCCTATAACTCTGGGAGGGAAAACTGTCTTTATTGACGTCATGGTGGTCCAAGACCCCTTGGATTTCACTTTACTCCTTGGGCGAGATTATGTCTATGCCATGAAAGCTATTCTGTCTACTCTTTTTCGTGTGATATATTTCCCTCACGATGGATGAGTTGTGACTATTGATCAACTTTCATTCATTGAATCCAACTAGTTTTCCTCCCTAAATGGTTCTTATATGCAGACGGTATCACCCCTGCCACAGGTCAATTATGTGGAATTGTCACCCATGGCTTCGACTTCTGATGAATTAGATCCAGTAGTTGACATGGTGATCTCTTCGATAGGGTTGTTAGAGTCTTATCTCTTTACTCCTGTTGCAACCCTCGACATGGTGTCCTTATAGAGTGTGTTTCTTCCTTCCAGTGAAGACCTCTTGGAAGCCATGACCGAGTTTTGTCCCTTGACATGGTGTCATTCCAGAGCATTGTCCTCTTGGAATCCATGATCAAGAAGAGAGTTCGAGGATATTTTTTTGCATCTTTGAGGCAACCTTGTTAAAAAATGAAACAAAGGTATTTGAGCATGCTTTTATGATTTCAAGCTCGTTAAAAAATGAAACCACTTACGAGCATCGTTTTTTCGTCTTTGTGGAAACCTCGTTAAAAAATGAAACAAAGGTTATGAGCATAGTTCTTGTTTCTATGTCAAGCTCGTTAAAAAATGAAATAGTTTTCCCCCTCTCTGTTTGAGACAAGTCCTTCATCTAGTATTTGAAGCTTCATTCCATTCTCCTTTGCAGTTGGATGAAACGAAGCTTGGGGGGCATTTTCCTTAGCCTCTGGACTTCATGCTGATGTTAGAGTCACTAGCTTCTTAAACTGGGGGCTAAGTACCAACCATCTTTGTGTTATGTGTTGGGAAGTTGAAAGCATAGTTTTCTATGGTTCAAGCTTGTGTAAAAATGAAACCACTTACCTCAAGCATAGTTTTCTATGGTTCAAGCTTGTGTAAAAATGAAACAAAGTCCAAGCATAGTTTTGTTTAGTTTTTAAGCTTGTGTAACAATTAAAATCTATCCCAAGCATAGTTTTGTTTTGTTTTAAAGCTTGTGTAAAAATGAAAACAATCTTGAGCTTAGTCTTTGTTCTTTCTCATGCTCGTAAAGACATGAGAATAAGTTACTGAGCTTAGTGTTTGTTCTTTCTCATACTCGTAAATACATGAGAATAAGTTACCGAGCTTAGTCTTTGTTCTTTCTCGTGCTTGTAAATATGTGAGAATGTAACTGAGTATACTTTTATCACTTTTTCGGACTCATAAAGGTTATACGAAAAAAGAATCCATTGGAGTTCCCTTTAATCTATTTTCAGACTCTCTAAACATGAAAAGATTGTCGAGCGACCTTGCTATTTTCATGCTCGTTAAAGTATTTAAATAAAGCGTCTGTTGGGCGATAATTGATATCTTTTTCGGTCTCATCAGACTATTTTATGAAAAAAGAACTGAGAGAGTTCTCTTTTAAGTGTTTTTCCAGACTCTATAATCATGAAAAACCTTCGAGTTTTCTATCCTTGGACTCGCTAAACAAACATTGAAAGGCCCATATGGGACCGAACCACTACTTCCTAGGGTTCGTTAAACATACTCCGAAGGACTCGTCCGAAGGATGAGATTACATTACAAGCATATGTTATCCGCCTCAAGCTTGTGTAAAAATAAAGAGGTACTCGCCAGAAATGATGGGGGGGGAATTGGGAAAGAATTGTTTCTAAACCTGTATTCCATGGAAGAGTCATTTTTGACCTTGACACCCTTTCACTCGCCTTGTGTCTAGGTTGGAAAATTTGCTTGTCTCTTGATCATACTCCTATAAGATTACACATTGGTATGTGATCCTTGTTGTTGAGTCAGTATTTCCAAGACAGTTGTTGTGTCATCAATATGTTCAAAAATATGTCCAACCCGAAAATCCTTCTATTGCGTCGGCCATTTTTGCAGTCTTTAAGTCTTCTATTGCATCGGCCATCCCTGAGTCAGTCCTGAATCACTTGTTACTCTGATCTACATCAAATCTTCTTACTTTTTTCATGTCATTGATGTGGGATACATTAAGGCCCTCCTGTGACGAGTCTTTTCCTGTCGACTTCAACTCATTATCCAGAAATTAGACTTAGAAACTAATTGGTACCTTGGAACTTGCATGCCTCAATGGAAGGTTTCCTCACTTTCGACAGTGGGTTTTCATTATTGACCCCTGATCGAAATATTCTTCCGAGTGTTCGACTTCAGCTCATTAATTCACATTCGTTGGATTCTACTAGTGTACCTTGGGATTCATTGACATTAATGGTGATTTCCCTCGTTCTTGTTAATGGTATACACTAATGACTGGTAATCAAGTGGTTTCTACCATGTTCGACTTCAACACATGTATTCACATGGTTAGATTCATACTATAGAGTGGTGGAGATGAAGACCCTGGATCTTTTCTAACAAATACAGGTTGCGTTGGAGTATATTCAGTGTACTGTTACATAGATCCACATTGTATGTCTGGTGGCTATGTTCAAATTTGAGTCTTTAACACATAGATCCACAGTGTATTTTTGGTGACTATGTTCAGATTTGAGTCATATTGGCATGGATCCATGGTGTATGTTTGGTGGCCATGACTTGTCTTACCTGACATGGATCTTCACATGTCGGCATTTATGCTTTGATTCATTTGTATTATGAGTATGGGAATGCCTACCTCGGTGATGATATATTAATGTACTGTATTTCCTTGTTTGTTGGCAGGTTTCCAACCGACTGTTTCTTGTTCCCTACACATACTCGACAAAGTATTTTAGCTATCACTCTGTTCTAACTTCATACTTTGGGGGGCTCAATTTTGTTATCGGACTAATCGGTAGGTGCAGACACTAACTGATCTCCCTAGATCCACCTGGATCTAGAACAAATTACACCAGAACATGACGCTTTCCTTAAGTTTTAGATATTGAATTTACTAACTAAAGAGGGATAGGTGACATACCGTTTAGATGTCAGTTCCTCTCGCCATCGCCATCCTAGCTCCATTCCAATGCTCATACAATGATGATCCTGTAAAAGAACACAACCAACCAAAGTGATAGCAATAGCATAAACTCAATATAAACCTATGTATGTGATCAAGGAATCATACAATAAAACACAACAAGCTTTATAGGAAAGAATCATATTACTATATCATATTAAATGTGAAAGAGAGATTACAACCATGGCCTTGATGTCGTAAGGTCCCTTCCAACTGTCCTTCGTTCCCCACACACTTTCACTCCAAGAATTCTGAGAGCATAGATCTGATGATATTCACAATCTATCTTGACAAAGCAAATCTCAAAGCCACTCTAACCAAGCTAATAATTCCAAGCCAACCAAAGCTAACAAGCTCAGGAACCCCTTCTTTATGAGAGCTCCTCTCCTTTTATAAGTTGAAGAGGATAAGGTGAGGAGGTTAGGATGATCCCACTAAATCATGAAAGCGAGTAAGATCCAAACCATTCGGATGCCACCTCACCATGGAAGTTTCTTCTTCTAGAAGATTAGAGAAAACGCTTGTTTTTCCCACGTGTAAGCATTCTCACACCTTGATTATAGTGAAACCTGTGAACTGTTCGCACCCTAGCTATGATGAAGCTTACAAGAATTAGGAATTCTCGCACCCTGATACATAGGAAGCCTACGAACTTCCTTTTCTATAAGGCTCTTACATAGGAAAATGCAACTTATTTTCTCAGGAAAAGTTCTTCTCCCTTCTCTCTTCAGGAACTCAGGCCACTGACCCCTCTGAAGGAAACAGATAGGTTTACATCACTAACGGTCATAGAGATGACGAAAATAATGTGTAGCAAGTATCCTCCCTAGGACCATTCATAGGAGACTTTAAAGGAAATCATATGAAGCATGCAAACTCAAAATGAACCTAATCTTAAAGGGAGTCAATATTCATAGGGAGCATGCAAACTCAAAATGAACCTAATCTTAGAGAGAGTAAGTGGCTTAGAGAATTTCATTAAGAAAATATTCCTCCGCATATTCAAATGGAAGAAAGAGACATGTTCTAAGACTGACAGAAATGTTCCATGAGTTGAGGAGGCTAGATCAAAGCTTCAGAGGCTTCGAGGAGATATGAGATCTTATGGGAATATTATCTTATTTCAGTAGACTTTGCTAAAGTGACCGAGGAGGAAGCCAATCAGAAGGACTGAGATATATATCTTTTCCTTTGTTTGGAGACCTGAAGAGAAGTCAGTGTTGACTTCCAAGTTGATATACAAGATAAACCATGTTGCAGATAAATATCCTAGATATGTTCAAAGCTTGATTTGTGTCCAGAGGATTCTCCCAACAAGAGGCAGAATACTATGATGAGACACTTTCTCCAATATCTGATACGGATGAACATGTAGAAGATGTATTCAACAAGACCCTATCGAGAGTTAAGTTTGAGTATTTCAGAGACGAGCTTTGAGTGGTCTAGAAATACTTCTCAACTAGAGAGAATTTATTGTTTTCTCCAGTAGTTAGATGTGTTCCCATCTAGTGGGAACTGGTCCCCAATAGAGGGAAGTTATTAGATCCCCAATAGTGGGTGCTACTCCAACACAGGTTTGTATGATATCCCAACTTAGGTTGATACTCCAACACAGGCTGGTATGCTACCCTGACACAGGTTGGTACTCCAATGTACGATGGTATGCTACCCCTGTGCACATTGGTACCTCAACGCTGGCTGGTATGCTACCCCAACGCAAGTTGTTTCTCCAACACAGGATGGTATGTTACCCCAACGTAGGATGGTACTCCAATGTAGGTTGGCATGCTTACTTGATGTCGATTGGTACTCCAATGAAAATAGCTATGCTACCCTAGCGGATGTTTGTACTCTAACACAATATGATATTCTACCCTAGCGCATGATGGTACTCCAACGCAGTTTGGTATGCTACGCTAGTGTAGGTTGGTACTCCAACACAGGCTGGTATGTTACCCTATCAAAGGTCAGTATGTTACTCCAATGTAGGATGATATGTTACCCCAACGCATATTGGTACCCTAGTGCAGGTTGGTATGGTACTCCAATAAAGGTTGGTACACTACTCCAGTGAAAGTGCATAAATTCTTAGAATGTATGGATTCGTGAAATTTAACAAGAGAATGGTTGAGGTGTGCAGAAGAACAAAAGAAGTGATGATGATCATTCCAAGAGGAATACCTTGTTAAGAGGGAGTGTTAAAATTTTGAGTCAGATTCGGTGTGAGATGACGAGTTACTAGTTCTGTAGGAACTAGATTTCGACTCGTAATGTCAAAATTGGTTCCTAGTTAGAGTTCCTATCAGTAGCATCGATCTTTACTCGTTGGATGGCCAAACGATAGTCTTGGAGGTGTTTTCTAGCTAGATGGATAATGTGCGGCTATGATGGTGATACTTTTTACATTATCTGTTTGATCATATGATAGCCTCTGTGGCTATGGTGATGCTACCTATAGACTGGTATGAAATACCATGTGAGTTTTTCCCATGTCATGTGAGAGGGATGGATGTGTTTGAGACCACTACATGACAAACATCTTAATTAATACCTCTCTAGATAAGAGGGAGTGTTGATGTTTTAGTAGCTGCGAAAGGTATTAACCTCCAAGTGTAACCTTTGTACTTAGATTAGAATATTTCGAAAGTAGGAGAACCATTAAACAAATGTGTGAAAACCCTAAAAGAGAAGTCGATGTAGAAGAATAAATAATATTAGAATATAATTACAAAAAAGTCAGGTCGGTTGAGCCAGAAAATTCATTGGACATATTAATATAAATAAAGGACGTTTTAGCTCATTTTGATACCCAGACAAAGTGCAATTCTTTTGAAGAGATGAAGTTGCAACTGCAACTGCATTTGAAAGGAGGAATAAGGATGTGTGGTCATCTCTTAGTCTTGGCCTCTCTCTAGCACTATCAAGTCATATTCTTGGGGACATTGTTGGTTATTTTCTTGGTGATTCTTTGTGATTCTTGGTGAAACTCTTGGTGATATTATTTCTAAGTATGGTGCAAGTTTTAGAGAGTAGTACAATTGCAATTGTTGTCATTGTGTATGGAAGATGTTATGTGGTTATGGATACTATCTCTCTTGTGTGCTACCCTTAGAGAAGAACCATTGTACTTTTCTGGAGTTGTTGTTGCAGTTAGTAGCTAGGTTTTATCTATTTGTTCTAGTATGGATTTCTGGAATAATTCATTAAAAGGTTAATGTGCTCGGGGTGGCATGTGTGAATTCCTATGGTTGGGTGACAATGATGTGAAATTGTCTATGGTTAAACAAGCATACCAAAATTTCAACATGGAATTAGAGTTGGTTTCCTTTGTAACAGTCTAATCATTAGAAGGAACATCCTCATCTTTCCCCATTGTTAATATGATTGAGCACTTACTAAGAAGGTCACCTAAGTAGGGCATATCTCTTCCCCAGATCAGATCTACAAATTTTTGAAGTTGAGAAATTAGGGTTTCCTCATAAATCCCTAGGTATGTAGTGTAAGTTGTAGTTGTAGTGCCATTTACTTCATGCGAGTTGTTTTTTGTTAGTTGCAACACTAGTTGGAGTTCCACTTGCAACACCAGTTATAGTGCCAGTTGCAAAACTAGTTATAGTGCCAGTTGAAACACCAATTGCAATGCCATTTGCAGTACCAGTTGCAGTGAAATTCTTTCTGAATTGTTGGGAATAAATTTTTGGTTTTCCTAGTGCATCTTACTCTAGCGCATCTTCAAATACCTTTATATTACAGGTTGGAGAACCTTTGAAGTTTTAAGGTTCGTCATTGCTTGAAGCTACTTCTGGATGGTTCCACTACTTGTAGATGTTGTCAGAGGTACGTTATTATATATGTTTAAAAATATATCATTGTTTTGAGTTTGATTGCAGGAGAAGGGGTATCCAGTCTAAGAAACAATCGTAGATCCAGAAGGATATCAGATCTAAGACATTCAAAGGAACAACACACTCTAGGTTTGATTGTTTTCATATGCCTTTAGTTGTTATGGAACTATTGTGATCTTATGAACATCTAGTTGTATTTGATCTATTGAAGTTATGATTATCATACTAATCTTTGTTCAAAGTTAAAATTAGAAAAAAACTTTAGTCAAAGTATTAGACTGATTAAGGTTGAGATTTTAGAGTTCATTTGCATTATATTCTCTAACTCAGATTTCTGTCAAGAAAGAATATTGTCCTAAGTATAGGGGATAAGTTGAAGAGAATACCTGTCATCTTGAGTTAAGAGGACTCAAAAAAAAATCAACAACACTTGTTCTTGAAGATAAGACTTTAGGTTCCAGGTATTATTGATTAAATTAAAAAGTTTCAAATTTGCACATATCAAGTTTGATCATTTCTACATTACTAGTTGTTAGAACAATCCTTGAAAGGTTATATTAATGCTAGATACAATGAATACTTGGAAAAAAATAAACTCTAGTAGTTGTTTGCAAGATGAACTAACACCTCCCCTAGGAGATACTTCTAGTTTTTCTTCCAGGTAGGTCACCTTGGTAATAATATGATGATTACCATGAGAGTGTCTTTTATTCTTGTTGACATAAATATGTTATTATGAAAATGCAATTATACTTTTTGTTCTTGCTTTCTTTTTTTGGGAAGGTTACCATGGAGGAATAATTGATCACAACACTAGAAGAGTGTTGTTCAATTCCTTATTATTGTATTTTTATTTTGTCTCTTCTTCTAGGCAGGTCACAAGCAATAGATATGAGAAGGAGCTACTGTGATTATTGTTCTCGTTCCTATTTTTAATATTATAAGATAATTATTTGTGTCTATTGTTTTCCCCTTTTTTATTTTCCTTGTTCTAGGAAGGTCATAGGTGACAAACCTGAGGGAATATATAGTGACGGTTGCAGGAGAAAACATATTAGATGGTTTCTAGTTTGAGACATGGAACATACTATCTAGTTAAGAAGTTGTATACATGACCGTATACATCCATGTACCAAACAAGAAGAAGACGAAGAAGGGTATTTTCTTGTGGGATAATGAGTATCTCATATGAAGATTGATTGTAGGGATCACAAGGCTCCCAAAATGACCAAACAAATCCCTCTAGTGTAGTTGATCACTCTTCATAATAGGGAGAGTTAGTAGAGCTAGAAGGGTCTACTCAGAATCGTTGCAGTAACCAAGAACAAGACAACATGGTCCTGTGACACTTTGCAGGATGAAAATATATAGATATATAGAATTAATGAGCCATGTCATGAGGAGTATATGACTTCACCAGTGGTGACGTAGGAGGCCCCACCGAGTACTAATTCAAAAGGAGTTAGAGTTATGAGGGATTCAACCCTCACGATCTAGCGGGGAGGAGCATCCTCCCCAGGACCATTCATAGGAGACTTCAAAGGAAATCATATGAAGATTATATAGACTTAAATGGATTCAATCTTCAGAGTGAGAATGGAGACTCAAAATGAGCCCGATCTCAGAGAGAGTAAGTGGCTTAGATAATTTCATTCAGAAAATATTCCTCCTCATATTCAAATGGAAGAGAGAGGTGTCTTCTAAGACTGAAAAAAATGTTCCATGAGTTGAGGAGGCTAGATCAAAGCTTCAGAGGCTTCGAGGATATATGATATCTTATGGGAAGATTATCTTACTTCAGTATACTTTGCTAAAGTGACTGAGGAGGAAGCCAATCAAAAGGACTGAGATATATATGTTTTCCTTTGTTTTGAGACCCGAGGGAAGTTAGTGGTGACTTCAAAGTTGACCTAGAAGATCAAGCATGTTGCAGATAAATATCCTAGAGATGTACAAAGATCGATTTGTGTCTAGAGGATTCTCCTAGCAAGAGGGAGAATACTGTGACAAGACACTTTCTACAGTGTATTGATACGGATGAACATGTAGCAGATGTATTGAACAAGCCCCTATCTAGAGTTAAGTTTGAGTATTTCAGAGACGAGCTTGGAGTGGTCTAGAAATCCTTCTCGACTAGAGATAATTTATTGTTTTCTCCAGTAGTTATATGTGTTCCCATCTAGTGGGAACTGGTCCCCAGTAGAGGGAAGTTATGAGATCCCCAATAGTGGGTGCTACTCCAACATAGGTTGGTATGCTAGCCCAACACAGGTTGATACTCCAACATAGGCTGGTATGCTACCCCAACGCAGGTTGGTACTCCAACGTACGATGGTATTCTACCCCAGCGCATGTTGGTACCTCAACGTTGGCTGGCATGCTACACCAACACAAGTTGGTACTCCAACACAGGATGGTTTTCTACCCCAGCATAGGTTGGTACTCCAACGTAGGTTGGCATGCTTCCCTAATGTCGGTTGGTACTCCAATGCAAACAGGTATGCTACCCTAGCGGAGTTTTTTACTCTAACACAAGATGATATTCTACCCTAGTGCATGTTCGTACTCCAACGCAGGTTGGTATGCTACCCTAGTGCAGGTTGGTACTCCAACATAGGCTGGTATATTACCCTATCATAGGTCAGTATGCTACTCCAACATAGGATGATATGTTACCCCAACGCAGATTGGTATGCTACTCCAATGAAGGGTGGTATGTTACCCTAGTCCCAGTTGGTATGGTACTCCAATAAAGGTTGGTACGCTACTCCAGTGAAAGTGCATAAATTCTTAGAATGTATGGATTCATGAAATTTAACAAGAGAATGGTCGAGGTGTGCAGAAGCACAAAAGAAGTGATGATGATCGTTCCAAGATGAATACCTTGTTAAGAGGGAGTGTTAAAATTTTGTGTCAGATTTGGTGTGAGATGACGAGTTACTAGTTCTGTATGAACTAGATTTTGAACGATAGTGTCAAAATTGATTCCTAGTTAGAGTGCCTATCAGTAGCATCGAAGGTTACTCGTTGGATGGCCAACCAATAGTGTTGGAGGTGTTTTCTAGATAGATGGCTAATGTGCAGCCATGATGGTGATACTTGTTACATTATCTGTTTGATCATATGATAGCCTCTGTGGCTATGGTGATGCTACCTATAGAATGGTATGAAATACCATGTGATATGGATGGATGTGTTTGATACCACTACATGAAAAACATCTTAGTTAATACCTCCCTAGATAAGAGGGAGTGTTGATGTTTTAGTAGCTGTGGGAGGTATTAACCTCCAAGTGTAGCCTTTGTACTTATATTAGAATATTTCGAAAGTAAGAGAACCATTAAACAAATGTGTGAAAACCCTAGAAGAGAAGTCAACGTAGAAGAATGAATAATATTAGAATATAATTACAAAAAAGTCAGGTCAGCCCAGCCAGAAAATTCATTGGACATATTACTATAAATAAAGGACATTTTAGCTTATTTTGATACCCAGTCAGAGTGCAATTCTTTTGAAGAAATGAAGTTGCAACTGCAACTGCAATTGAAAGGAGGAATAAGGGTGTGTGGTCATCTCTTAGTCTTGGCCTCTCTCCAACGCTATCAAGTCATATTCTTGGTGACATTATTGGTTATTCTCTTAGTGATTCTTTGTGATTCTTGGTGAAACTCTTGGTGATATTATTTCTATGTATGGTGCAATTTTTAGAGAGTAGTATAGTTGAAATTGTTGTAGTTGTGTATGGAAGATGTTATGTGGTTATGGAGAATATATCTCTTGTGTGCTACCCTTAGAGAAGAAGCACTGTACTTTTTTGGAGTTGTTGTTGCAGTTAGTAGCTAGGGTTTATCTGTTGGTTCTAGTATGGATTTCTGGAATAATTCTTTCAAAGGTTAATGTGCTCGGGGTGGCATGTGTGAATTCCTATGGTTGGGTAACAATGATGTGAAATTGTCTATGGTTAAACAAGCATACTAAAATTTCAAAATGGAATTAGAGTTGGTTTCCTTTGTAACAGTCTAATCATTGGAAGGAACATCCTCATCTTTCCCCATTGTCAAGATGATTGAACACTTACTAAGAAGGTCACCTAAGTAGGGCGTATCTCTTCCCCAAATCAAATCTACAAATTTTTGAAGTTCAGAAATTAGGGTTTCCTCATAAATCCCTAGGACTGTAGTGTCAGTTGCAGTTGTAGTACCATTTACTTCATGTGACTTGTTTTTTGTTAGTTGCAACACTAGTTGGAGTTCCACTTGCAACACCAGTTATAGTGCTAGTTGCAAAACCAGTTACAATGCCAGTTGCAACACCAATTGCAATGCCATTTGCAGTACCAGTTGCAGTAAAAGTTTTTCTGAAGTGTTGGGAATAAATTTTTGGTTTTTCTAGTGCATCTTACTCTAGCCCATCTTCAAATACATTTATATTACAAGTTGGAGAACCTTTGAAGTTTTAATGTTCGTCATTGATTGAAGCTACTTCTGGATGGTTCCACTACTTGTAGATTTTGTCAGAGGTATGTTATTATATATGTTTAAAAATATATCATTGTTTTGAGATTGATTGTAGGAGAAGGGATCTCTAGTCTAAGAAACAATCGTAGATCTAGAAGGATATCAAATCTAAGACATTCAAAGGAACAACACACTCTAGGTTTGATTGTTTTCATATGCCTTTAGTTGTTATGGAACTATTGTGATCTTATGAACAACTAGTTGTATTTGATCTATTGAAGTTATGATTATCATACTAATCTTTGTTCAAAGTTAAAGTTAGAAACAAACTTTAGTCAAAGTATTAGATTGATTAAGGTTGCGATTTTAGAGTTCATTTGCATTATATTCTCTAACTCAGATTTCTATCAAGAAAGAATATTGTCTTAAGTATAGGGGATAAGTTGAAGAGAATACCTGTCATGTTGAGTGAAGGGGACTCAAAAAAAAAATCAACAACACTCGTTCTTGAAGATAAGACTTTAGGTTACAGGTATTATTGATTAAATTAAAAAGTTTCCAATTTGCACATATCAAGTTTGATAATTGCTACATTACTAGTTGTTAGAACAATCCTTGAAAGGTTATCTTAATGCTAGATACAATGAATACTAGGCAACATATAAACTCTAGTACTTGTTTGCAAGATGAACACCTCCCTTAGGAGATACTTCTAGTTTTTCTTCCAGGTAGGTCACCTTGGTAATAATATGATGATTACCATGAGATTGTCTTTTATTCATGTTGACATAGATATGTTATTATGAAAATGCAATTACACTTTTTGTTATTGCTTTCTTGTTTTGGGAAGGTTACCATGGAGGAATTATTGATCAAAACACTAGAAGAGTGTTGTTCAATTCCCTATTATTGTATTTTTATTTTGTCTCTTCTTCCAAGAAGGTCACAAGCAATAGATATGAGAAGGAGCTATTGTGATTACTGATCGCGTTCCTATTTTTAATATTATAAGAGAATTATTTGTGTCTGTTGTTTTCCTTTTTTTTATTGTCCTTGTTCTAGGAAGGTCATAGGTGACAAATCTAAGGGAATATATAGTGACGGTTGCAGGAGAAAACATATTAGATTTTTTCTAGTTTGGGACATGGAACATACTATCTATATAATAAGTTGTATACATGACCGTATACATCCATGTACCGAAGAAGAAGAAGACGAAGACGGGTATTTTCTTGTGGGATAATGAGTATCTCATATGAAGATTGATTGTAGGGATCACAAGGCTCCCAAAATAACCGAAAAAATCCCTCTAGTGTAGTTGATCACTCTTCATAACAGGGAGAGTTAGTAGAGCTAAAAGGGTCTACTCATAATTGTTGCAGTAACCAAGAACAAGACAACATGGTCCTGTGACACTTTGCAAGATGAAAATATATAGATATATAGAATTAATGATCCATGTCATGAGGAGTATATGACTTCACCAGTGGTGATGTATGAGGCCCCACCAAGTACTAATTCAAAAGGAGTTAGAGTTATGAGGGATTCAACCCTCACGATCTAGTAGGGAGGAGCATCCTCCCCAGGACCATTCATAGGAGACTTCAAAGGAAATCATATGAAGATTATATAGACTTAAAGGGATTCAATCTTTAGAGAAAGCATGGAGACTCAAAATGAGCCCGATTGTTACACATTATTTTCGTCATCCCTATGATCGTTAATGATGTAAACCTATCTGTTGCCTTCAGAGGGGTCACAGTGGCCTGAGTTCCTGAAGAGAGAAGGAAGAAGAACTTTTCCTGAGAAAAGAAATGGAATTTTCCTATGCAAAAACCTTATAAAAAAGGAAGTTCGCAGGTTGCTATATAGGCAGAGTGCGAGAATGACAAATTCTCGCAGGTTGCTATATAGCCAGGGTGCGAACAGTTAGCAGGTTTCTATATAGCTAGGGTGCGAACTTTCCAGCACGTGGGAAAAACGTACGGTTTCTCGAATCTTCTAGAAGGGGAAGCTTCTA
>ML786625.1:260402-276902 GCA_009831015.1 Picea engelmannii
ATTTAATATGATACAGTAATATGTTTCTTTCCCATAAAGTTAGATCTACTTTATTACATGATTCCTTGATCACATGTATAGACTAGGGTTTTGAATATATTAATGTCTTTGCTGTGATTGGTTTGTGTTGTTGTGATTGGACGGCACAAGAGCATTGGAGCAGAGAGAGGAACAACAGAGATAAAGGAGAGCTTTCACAAGGTATGAACTTCATCCTTTCCTCTTAGTCCATTCAATACTTTAGATCTAGGGAAAGAGTAGTATTCTGTCACGTTTTGTTCCAGATCCAGGTGGATCTGGGGAGATTGGTCTGTGTCCGCACTAACGAATTTATCCTTAAACACCGATCTCAGAGAGAGTAAGTGGCTTAGATAATTTCATTTAGAAAATATTCCTCCTCATATTCAAATGGAAGAGAGAGACGTCATCTAAGAATGACAGAAATGTTCCATGAGTTGAGGAGGCTAGATCGAAGCTTCAGAGGATTCAAGGATATATGATATCTCATGGGAAGATTATCTTGCTTCAATATACTTTTCTAAAATGATCGAGGAGGAAGCCAATCAAAAGGACTGAGATATATATCTTTTCCTTTGTTTCAAGACCCGAGGGAAGTCAGTGGTGACTTCAAAGTTGATCTACAAGATCAAGAATGTTGTAGATAAATATCCTAGAGATGTACAAAGACTGATTTGTGTCCAGAGGATTCTCCCAGCAAGAGGGAGAATACTATGATGAGACACTTTCTCCAGTGTATTGATACGGATGAACATGTAGTAGATGTATTGAACAAGCCCCTGTCTAGAGTTAAGTTTGAGTATTTGAGAGACAAAATTGGAGTGGTCTAGAAATACTTCTCGACTAGAGAGAAGTTATTGTTTTCTCCATTAGTGAGATGTGTTCCCATCTAGTGGGAAGTGATCCCCAGTAGAGGGAAGTTATGATATCCCCAGTGGTGGGTGCTACTCCAACGTAGGTTGGTATTCTAACCTAATGTCATTTGGTACTCCAACATAGGCTGGTATCCTACCCTGATGCAGGTTGGTACTCCAACATAGGATGGTATGCTACTCCAACACAAATTGCTACTTCAACGTTGGCTGGTATGCTACCCTAACGCAAGTTGGTACTCCAATGTAGGATGGTATGTTGCCCCAGCGTAGGTTGGTACTCCAACGTAGGTTGGTATGCTACCCCAATGTATGTTGGTACTCCAATGCAGACTAGTATTCTACCCTAGGAGAGGTTGGTACTCTAACACAAGATTATATGCTACCCTAGCGCATGTGGGTACTCCAACATAGGTTGGTATGCTACACATGTTCAGGTTGGTACTCCAACGTAGGCTGGTATGCTACCCCTGTGCTTTTTTGTACTCCAACGCAGGCTGGTATGTTACCCTATCATGGTCTGGTATGTTACTCCAGTGCAGGATGATATGTTATCCCAGCGCATATTGGTATGCTACTCCAATGAAGGATGGCATGTTACCCTAGTGCAGGTTGGTATGCTACTCCAATAAAGGTTGGTATGCTACACTAGTGAAAGTGCATAAATTTTTATAATGTATGGATTCATGAAATTCAACACGATAGTGGTCGAGGTGTGCAGAAGCACATAAGCACTGATGATGATCATTCCAAGAGGAATACCTTGTTAAGAGGGAGTGTTAAAATTTTGATTCAGATTCGGTGTGAGATGACGAGTTACTAGTTCTGTATGAACTAGATTTTGACCTATAGTATCAAAATTGATTCCTAGTTAGAGTTCCTATTAGTAGCATTGAAGGTTACTCATTGGAGGGCCAACTAGTAGTGTTGGAGGTGTTTTCCAACTAGATGGATAATGTGAAGCTATGATGGTGATACTTGTTACATTATCTATTTGATCATATGATAGCCTCTGCGGCTATGGTGATGCTACCTATAGACTGGTATGCAAGACCATGTGATTTTTTCCCATGCCATGTGAGATGGATGGATGTCTTTAAGACCACTATATGAAAAACATATTAGTTAATACCTCCCTAGATAAGAGGGAGTGTTGATGTTTTAGTAGTTGCGGGAGGTATTAAACTCCAAATATAACCTTCGTACTTATATTAGAATATTCTGTATGTAAGAGAACCATTAAAAATATGCGTGAAAAACATAGAAGACAAGTCGGCCAACAGAATAAATAATATCTTAATATAATTACCAGAATGTCAAGTCGGCCAAACCAGAAAATTCAATGGAGATATTAATATAAATAGAGGACAATTGAGCTTATTTGGATACCCATTCAAAGCGCAAGTCTTGTGTAGAGATGCAGTTGCAGCTGCAACTGGAACTGGAAGGAGGACTAAGGGGGTATGTTCATATCTTAGTCTTGGTATCCCTTTAGTGCTAACAAGTGATATTTTTAGTGATATTCTTGGTGATTCTCTTGGTGGTTCTTGGTGAAACTCTTGGTGAAACTCTTGGTGATATTATTGCTAAGTGTGGTGTAAGCTTGAGAAAGTAGTGTAGCTGCAGTTGTTTCTGTTGTGTATGGCACTTGTTTTGTGGATATGGAGACTCTCTCTCTTGTGCACTACCCTTGTAGAAGGAGCAGTCTACTTGTCTTGAGTTGTTGTTGCAATTAGCATCTAGGGTTTATCTATTGGTTCTAGTATGGTTTTCCAGAATAATTCTATCAAAGGTTAATGTGCTCGGGGGTGGAATTGGTGAATGCCTATGGTTGGGTGACAATGATGTGACATTGTCTATGGTTAAATGAGCATACCAAAATTTCAACAGTTTAGACTTCATATCTTCTTCTAAAATTTGGTGTGAAGTTATAATATGATAGCCTATAAACCATATCCAAAATTAAACATATAATTACAATATATACATGTGTTCTGACGAAAATTCTAGACCTTTGTCACTGCTAAAAATATGGAAAACTAGAATTAAAACACATAATTGAAGGTAAATGCTTTTAACTATGAAGGATTTCCATATCCCAAGGAATTCTCCTACATCAAAGATTTTCATATCCCACCAATGATGGAAGATAATGTATATTAAAAACAAAAAAAATGTACATCAAATGATTTTTTTTAGGAAGAAAAAAAACCTTATTCTCCTCAAGATATTATTTTTACATATTCTTCATGACACTATATCTAGTATGTACATATCCAAAAGAAAAAAAATCTATTTTTTCCAACAATATGGAGGATACCTCCCTCATACACATCAATATAAAAAAACTGCAATAATTTTTTTTTTTCATCACACATACAACCATTAAAAAAACATTGAGCTATGAAAGAACCAACATCCAACAATAAAGCCTCTTTTGATAGATCATATACTGAAGAGTTGAGTTCCGTGTAGATGTGTGCAAAGGAAGACCATTTGAACTCACTCAAGTTGGATTTAATATTGTTTAGTAGCCACTACAGTTTTACCACCTGAAGATGAATCTTATTATTTTCCTAGTCAATCACAATTTTTGAGCCTCTGAACACTTGAACTTTCCTTAGATTCAGCAAATTTTCATAAAACAATAATGTCCATAATGCAATGAGTTTTGTCTTCATGTTATATCCTTTACCTAGTGCATATTGTATCTTGAAGAAATGTTCTATGTAAATCTAGATGACCACCCCAACTCCACAGAGTGGTGGGTGACCCTGTCTTGCCCCATCAAAAAAACCCCAAGGCACCCATTCATCTATGACATCACTGAGTTGTGATATTTTTCTTTTTTCTGCTTAATTTTTAATTCTAAGGATAGATTTCCAATTAGTCTTTCCATCCCCTCCTCTAGAATGAACTTTTCTTGAAATATAGCTAAATTCCTTGCCCATATGGAGTAACTAAAATTAACAAGATCTAAACTAAAAAAATATGCCAGCTACAATTTTTCCCAATTAAAATACCATTCTTGCAGGTTATCATTTGGATCCTACTCCTTTCATTTTAGAATATAAATGACCACTTTCAAAACCTTCCTTGCATATCTATAGAGAAAAAAAAAATTGGGTTATAGTTTCATCCTATGATTTGCACAACACGCACCATGTTGGCTCATTCCAACATCATTTTCCCCCGAAATCCCATGTAAGAAACTTCTAGTGGAGAGCCAACCAAAAACCCAAATTAACTTTTATAAGTGCATATAGATTCCATATATCCTCCTACCACCATATATTTGGTACCCCAAAGGTTTTTTCTTCTATGGATAGGTATCGTAGCTTGACACTATATTGTCCATTTAGGGAATCTCTTGACCAACAAAGAGAATCTGTATCCTCTTCCCTTAAGATGATAAAAATGGATTTCAGCGTGTCTATGTACATGGACCACTGAAAGGATTGTTCCCCTTCTAGCCCCAATATTTCTAGAGTTTTCCACAATGATCTTCCCACCTCATACACTCCTTTCATTTTAGCATCCCAAAGAGAGAAAATGCCAACACTCTGTAGTTATGTAATTAAACTATTTGATAGCTTGAAATCATTTGTAGATCCTTCCTAAGGGTCCTCTCCTACCTGGACACTCTTTCCATTTCCTATATTCCATGATAACCAATATTCTATGATCAGAACTACCTCAACGAGGACTTTCCATACCATTGAACAATTTGCCACTAATTTAACTGCCTCTCTAATCCATTCCACCATCGTCCTTCATAGAAAACATTTGTTATCCATAACCTGGCCCCACAATATTGAATTATGGGAAAACCTCCAAAGGATTTTATCTTTGAGTAGTTTTGTGAATCAAAAGATGTTTTTTACTCCCCATCCTCTCAACTACTTTGGCATTGCAATATGTGTCCATTTAACTAAAGGAATTCCAACCTTGTATTTTTTTCTTGACCACAAGAAATGGAAGCATGCTTTCCTTATGTGAGTGTAGATATATTTTGGGATACTTGCAATGGATTCCCAAAAAACTATGATATTTCTTAGAATCAAATTCAAGAGAAATAGTCACCCACATGTTGACAAAAGACGGAAAGTCCAAGAAGAAAATATTGCCTATACTTTCTTAGGGAGACATATCTAGTTATTAACTTGTATCCAAATGGTTTTAACTTGAAAAAACAAGTATTTGATCCCTGCTTTTATGCTTTTATGATTGAAAGGTAAAAATTCATCCATCTAGTGCAAAAGGTATTATTTTATAGAAAAAAACAACATTGAGGATTTTGACATATTGTTTTGCAAGCCCATGGAAGTGAAAAAAGATCGAAAATAGACTCCATCTGTTGGATTTCCTTTAAATTACCTGCACCAAAGATCACAATATCGTCAACAAACCAAAAAATGTGTAAGAAAAACTTCAGGGGACAATTTTATTCCTTTTAGTAGACCTATTTGTTTGTCCTTGGAAATAAGTCTACTCAATCCCTCAGCCATGATTAAAAATAAAAGAGGAGATGGAGGATATACCTATCGAAGTCCCTTTGATTCCCTGAAGAAAGAGGAAGGATATCCATTGATTAAAACAACTAAATAGTTTGATTCCACACATCACATGATCTATTTTACTGATTTTAAATTCAGGCACATTTGAATGAGAGATAGCCTAAGGAAAACCCATCTAACCCTGTTGTATGCCTTTGACAAATTGATTTTTAGGACTAAAGCTAGTTTTTTTATTACTTGAGAGAATGAAGGGTCTCATGTTCCAGGGATACAATATCATGAATTTACCTCTTCTCAAGGAACCCAAATTGTTCCTAAGATATCAACTCACTTAGGATGAGTTTTAGAGTTTTATCTAATTGGATTTTACCTTGGATATTAACTTGTAGATCAGATTGCAACATGAGATTAGTCTAAAATCCTCAAAAGTCATTGTTTCTCCTTTTTTTGGAATTAGAGCTAAAAAATCCTTGTTTAAAGACCCTAGGACTCTCCCTAATGATTGTTACCTTTAGCGGATCCTCTTTGATTAAATCATAAAATCATAGAAAAATTCCACTGATAGTCCAACCAGACCAAGACTTTTTCCTTTCTCGAAATCCTCAAGTGTAGCCAAAATTTCCACTTTGTTTCAATCTTATCATGTAGTCCGTTCATCTCCTCATTTATAGATCTAGGAAAGGGTTCAACAACCTTTAATGTTTCTAAGATAGGGTAGCCTCGAGGATTCACAAAAAGGCCTGAAAATAAGTCTGCTCCTGCCTTGGCAATCTCTTAAAAGGAAGAGACCTTCTGACCCTCCCGATTTTCACTTTCCTCTATTGAGTTTAGTTGTCTTTGATGATTTGCATAGTTGTGGAAAAATTTAGTGTTTTTATCACCATTGTGTAACCATATTGCTTATCTCTTTAACCTCCATTTGGATTCTTCTAAAGAAAAAATATCTTATCTTTTAGCTACCAAATGACCTATCTCGTCTTCCTCCTCCTTAGAGAGAGTGTTTGTAGGTTTATCAACTAGCAAGGATTTTATCTTTCTCTCTACATCCCTCAACAAAGCATTTTTTTCAAGGTTAAAGGCTAGGGACCAATTTGTAGAGACATGTTTTACCCTTTCAATATTTTCAACCATTTTTTGCATAAAAGAATCTTTGGTTTCCTCCTTCAAATGAACCCACTCATCTGTTATAAGTATCCTATAGTCATCTTCCTTCATCCAATCTTGATTGAACTTGAGGGGAGCATATATATGTTATATGTTACATATAACATATATGTAATATATATGTTATGTTTGAAGCCATTTTTTGAAATGTTGAGAGGGAGAAGATTCATAGTGCCCATACTTTTTGCAGTAATAGCATTGTATGCTTGATTTTTCATTTGATCTTCTCCCTCTGTCTCTTTGAGGTTGGAAACTCTGATTCTGGTTCTATTGTCCGTGGCCTTGAAATATTTGATTCAGGTTCTGTTGTCTGTGACTTACACTTGAGTGAGGGTTACATGCACTGCTCCCTCTTCCTTGGTGACCTATGCCTCTTCCTCTGCCTCTCCCTCTGTTTAAAGAGAATTGAGTTTTGAAGGCATTTACAATTGACTCATTTGTGAGATGCAGTTTGGTCCCATGTGTCAACAGAGAGCCCATTAATTCATTGGTTGAAAAAATCGACACATCCTTGGATTCAAGGATTGATGTAATGACCATTTCAAATTTCTTTGGTAAACTTCTAAGGACTTTCTCAACAATGTGTTGATCAGGGATGGCTTCACCAGTCAATCTGATCTAGTTTATGATTCCCATGACTCTTGGCATAAGCTGATCAACATTTTCATATTCTGTCATTTTTAAAGTCTCGAAATGCATCCTCAAGGTCTGCAGTTTGACTATTTTGACTTTGTCATTTCCTTGGTAGGATGATTTAAGGATGTCCCATGCCTATTTTGAAGTAACAACGCCTGTGATTTTTGAGAAAATCGAGTCATCCACTAAATTTTGAATCCAAAATTTTGCCTTATTTTCCTTGTTCCTTTGGGTTGCGTGAGCAGTTATTTGTTGGTTGGTCATGGCAACAAGGTCTGTTGGATCTAGTTCCACATATCCAAGATCCACTGGATCCTAGCACTCTTGTGCTTGCAAGAAGGATCTCATTCAAAGAGACCAAAATTCATCATTCTTTCCAAGAGGAATCGGTCCTTGAGTTGGTCCTAAATTGCTAGACGTGGCCATCTTTTAAAAAAAATTAACACAATAGAAAAAAAATTGTTAGAAATTTTTTTGTTTACCTATTTCCTATGCGTAAAACTAGGTCTTCAAAGTTCTTTCAGTGAATTTGGACTGAAACATGCAGTGTAGACCACTTCTTTGACTTCAATCTGGCTGGATCTGACTATCCGAGAACAAGATTTGTTGATTCAAAGCTCTGTTATTTTGCAACTATAGCAACTGTAATGGTGGAATCTATCCAAATGAGAACTCAGCGCCGCATGAATAAGAACTGAGTGCGAGCTCCTTCCCCACGTGACCACTACCCATGACCACTAGCTTAGCCCACAAAGAGCATGTATCATTTCAGGACTTCGAGAGTATTGGCGCTTGAGCCACTCCTAACTCTCGAACTTTCAAACTTCGAAAGGGGCTCAATGAGCCCTCATCTGCTCACGTATCATTCCTCCACAAGACCACGATGCTATGACCACGGTTCACTTTTTGGGATTTCGGGACTCCTACATGTGAGCCCCACTTAACTTATGTTTCCCGAATCCCCAATCTATGAAATCCCGATAGGGGTATAGCACTTGCTAGCTCCTCCCCTAAATTCTCCTGATGTGACCCTCAGCTATGACCGAGGGCTTATCTCTGAGCGCGTCGTGATTTCGCATGTTGGGACTTTGCGAGTGAGCCAACCTTGACTCCCCGACTCCCGAAATGCTGAAATTTTGGAGCTCCCAATCTGACGGTATCGATTCTTCCACGATCTGATGGCTTAGATCACGTTAGGATTTTGTGTTTCGTGATATCTTAGAACTCTGGCCTCTGATTTCTGGATTGTCGAAATCGCGATGGCACTAGATCGACGGTCCAGATCTCTCTTTGATTGACGACACAATCTTGTCGAGGTTTCGTGTTTCGTGAAGTTAGAGGATGGAGCACCTCTGTCCTCATGATTCTTGATTTCTCGATAGCGTCAGATCGATGACTCACAATCTTTCTCAATCCAATGGCTATGATTGAGTCTTGTTTTCGCTATTCGCGAATTCTCACCGCCTTGTTCTCTGATCTTTACACCTTGCGAAATGTCAAGATCTCTCCATGTGTCCTCCTTGATGGACGATCACAATTGAATCATGATTTCAAGAAATTGTTTTCTTTGACCTTCTTTCTTTGGAAGTCAGTGAAGTGTCGAGTTCTTTCCTTGTGTCCTCCTTGATGGACAATCCCAACGATTTCAGGACTTTACAACTTACTGAGTCGTCTTTTCTCCTATGCGCTTCAGAAGACTAAGAACCTCGTGCACCTTCTCCAGATCCAAAAACTGTCACTCAATGCGGTATAGAATACGAAGGTCCTTTGGTGATTAAAGCCTATAGACTTTTTCTTGATCTGACAGTTGTTGTTTCTTTCACCTTGATCTAACGGTTGAAACTCGTTCTCCTTTTCTATGCTTTCCTCGTCCTTTTTTATCTTGATTTAACACCTCAGATCTATTTGCAGGACTGATCTTACAATTGCGCTTGCTTGTCCTTTGTTGCTTTAGTGTGT
This sequence comes from Picea engelmannii, assembly GCA_009831015.1. NCBI lineage: Eukaryota > Viridiplantae > Streptophyta > Pinopsida > Pinales > Pinaceae > Picea > Picea engelmannii. Next base: position 269,569 of record ML786625.1, read on the forward strand.
TCTTTGTTGTTTCTGCAAAGAGTTTCTCTTGAAGAAGAAATTTGCGAATCTTTCACAAATTGGAAGGAATTTCACAAATTCTTTAAACAACTCACGTATCTTTAATTGTTTCCTCCCTCTGCAGCTCCGCTTTGTGAATCTTTCACGAATCTTTAAATGCTCACGATTCTTTCGATCATATTGTGCTCTGCTTCCTCGTGTTTGCTTTCTGTAGTGATCTTTAGAGTGTATTTCAGACTGTGCGTTGTTCTCCAAGCTCTGTAAATAATCTCGTGTCGTGTGCTCCCATTGACAGTTTAAACTCTTCGCTACTTAGGATCAAGCTGCTCTCCAATCTATGTGAAGAGGTTTACATCTGAAGCTCTGATACCATGATAAAATGAAAAGCAGAGAATACAGAGAAAGAGCATAAATAGTATTTAGTATATTGAGTATATGAGAAAAATAGTACATAAGAAAAAGGGAAAAAGAGTTGAGTTAAGTAGGCTCAAGAAAATCAAGGACATCAAGAAATGATAGTACACCTGACTAGGACTGCTCGCAGACTCTTGAAGTTACATTATATTTAACAACTCATTGACTATCTTTGGGGAAAATGGGGTCTGTCATGGACGTTCCACCAAGTAAAATAGGGTCTTCTGGGCCCATATCTTCAGCATTCTGTGCTAAAGGTGGGACATCCCATTCATGGATTAGGTCCATGGCGTTGCTTAAAACTTTCCCCGAAACCTCCTTTTCAATATTTGAAATATACAGAACCTTTGAGGGAGGACAAAAGTAATTACCAGAAAATGCAGGTGCTTGAGCCACTAGGGTGAGAACGCCTAGATTTGAGCCGCTAGCTTTCGACGGACTCTTCTTAACTGATTTTTCCTCCGCCACCTTTTCATATTCAGTGACCACTGATTCTTCTTTCCTGTTCCAGGTCTTATTAAATGGGGAACCTGTGATGGAGGTCTGCGCCATTGTGTTAATAAGTGTCCAACCTCGTGACACCCATAACACCCGAAATGGACTTTCTAGTAGTCAATCCGTTGAGACCATGACAAATTCCCATAAACCAGTTCAATGTCATCATTGTCATGATTAGTTCTAAATTTGAATACTATCCAGCCCCGGGATAGCGTGTGATAAATTTGGCGATAACCAATCATTCCCACCCAGTAATCATCCAACCATAGTACTTGCGATTCGGCTTAGATCTGAGGGAATTCGTTCCTTCTAAATATTTTTTACCCCCTGAAGTCTTAGCCGAGCAATTTTCTTCGTTAACAGATGTAGCATCGTTTGCATGCAACTGCAGAGTGCAATCGGCACGGGGCTCGTCACTTTATGCATTAGATTCGTTAGCTCACACACCTGGAGGATTTGATGACAATGGCACCTGACGACCCCTGTCACCCCGAATCCTTTCGAAGATGGGTAGGTTTGTAACCCCCTTCCTGTCACCTCGAATCCTGGGTAGGTTTGTAACCCCTTTCCATGAGCGTTGTCTAGCTATTTTACAAAATGTTTTTTTTGTCCGATTCAAATTTATTGGTAAATGTTTTTGGAAAAAAAAATTTGTTTTTTTTCATTTCTGAATGCAGAAATGAATTCAACAGGCTGAAAAACCCTAATAATCACTCAAATCTATGAATCTAACAATTTCTAGCTGGATTTCGAATAAATTATTTCCAAGTACTTATTAGATTTGTAGATTTGAATAATTATTTCCAAGTACCCTAAAGATTTTCCAGCATGCTGAATCCATTTCTGTATTAAAAAATGAATTTTAAACAACAAAAAATAATAATTCATATAGATTTATATAAAAGTTATCCCAAAAAATAAAAACATTTCCTAAAACAACTAAACAACTCCTTAATTAAGCTATAATCTCCCTCCACCCAGCTTCTATTGTAGAGCTTAAACCCAATGCATGAGGTCTGACGTAGGTCTAATTCACTCCCCTGTCAAGTGTGAGGTTGCTCTCACCGGGGCCTAGGCCTGCTGCCATAGACATAGCCTAGGGTTTGGAACTATCTATTTACTCTTTTCCTCACGGTTCATCAAATGGTATACAAATAATATTACAATCCCTTTTTGCAGAGATACTAGTATAACTATGACTAAAGAATAGTGTAGATCCACCTAAAAATGCAGCTAGAAAAAGGTTGAAACAAAGTTGGAATAACAAGCGACATTTACTCTTCTCAAAAATATTTCACATTTCACTATTTTAAATCTCATTGCATTTATTATTTACAAGGAAAACATTGAATTTATAGCATCAAACTATCGTTTTTCCTTCATGTAGATCCATGGGATTTCAGCATACAATGCAAAGCTATGGAAAAGGGTTTTCGATTACTCTTACTGTTAGTGAAGTTTTGGTCATGCATTCAACTTCCATTCTCATTTTCGAGAAAGAATATTATAGCGTCTACCTAACAACATAAAATTTTCAGCGTACTATATCAACCAAAAACTAAAACAACTTCACATAAGTATGAGAAATTTATAAATTTTCTCTATGAATCACATGCAAGAACAATTAAAAACTAAAACAACTTATCCATAAATATGAAAAAATTATAAATTTCCTCTATGGATCAAAGGCAAGAACATACCACATGATATAGTTGATAATATGAGTTTTTATGCAATATTATCAACATAGAGAAAATTATAAATTTCCTCTATGGATCAAAGGCAAGAACATGTCAACATGATATAGTTGATAATATGAGTTTTTATGTGTTTATGCAATATTATGAACATCGAGAGTGTGATAGACATGTTCTTGAATAGTTCCAATATCTCTTTTTATCCCAATGGTAAAGTTGTTGTTAGAACATGGGACAATAAAAACTAATTATACATTTTACTATATGTTATTAATAGATAAGGTTACTAAATTATATATATATATATATATATATATATATATATATATATATATATATATAGTTTTGTGATTTATAGGTTTATTATTAAATATATTTAAAAAATAGTAGTATATTTAATCAATTATGAATTTTTGTAAATAAAATATGATATAAATTTAAATTTTTAAGCACCACTCATTGATTTTATGCATGAGAATTTAAACCTTCCACTATTATTTTTAAACGTGCCTCTTAATTCTACACTAACTCAACTTAGTTGGTAAGTATCATTAATGAGACATTATAGATTAATCATCATGAGGTAACACCTCTAAATTAGTGTGACATGGCATGTGTTACTACTATTTTAATATTTTCCTTAGAAAATGCATTTTAGACCCTAAATTTACTCTCATGGGTATTTTGCATGGGGGCTTGGTAGAGTCATAATACAACCACTCCCAATAGAAGTGGACTAAATTGGCGGTTAATAATCCACATGTGGACTACCCTTTAATACCAATGTGGTCTCTTTCCCATTAACAAAAACTTCATGAATTGTCATGAATCCTTCCATCTACCATTGGGATTCTATCTCAAACCAATGCCTAGTCTATTGGATTATGGAGATGTAAAGAAACAAAATAAACATCTACCTTGAAGCAGAATTAGGTAAATCCAATAGTTTTAAACTAAAACCTAAATATACTATATACAACAACACGCCTTAGCTAGAATTTTATATGAGTGAGATCATGCGATAAAACAGAAAATGATAAGGGAGAGGAAGACAACAAAGAAAAAGATTGAGGTGGGAAGAAAATTAGAAAACGAGAGAGGACTGGAGAGGGAAAATAGGAATAGGGATAAGGGGCACGGGGATAAGATAAATATGAAAAGAAAGAGGGGGAGGAGGGAGAGGGATAGCAATAATATGGGGGACGAAATAAAGGAGGCGAAGAGGAAAACTGGAAGAGAGAGAGATGAGAGAGTAGTGAAGAAAAAGAGGAATAGGGATATGGGGAGAAGGGAGGTGGAAACTAAAATAGGAAGAGAAGGAAGGGGAAGAAGAAGATGAAAAGTAACACTAGGGAGTGAGGGATAATAAAAAGAGGAAAATGAAGAGAAGGATAAGGGTAGTGGAGAAAAAAAATAAGAGAAAAGACAAAGAAAATCCAAATATAATTGTGTTCTAAATCTACAAATTTAGAAAAAACTTGGGGGGAAATGAAGGAAAACCCAAACCAAAATCCAATCTCATCCCTAAACCCAAATTCAATTTTTTTTTAAATATATAAATTTAAGAAAGTAAAAACTTACCTTTGAAGACAAGAGAGTTGGCGATGCCCCACAAATATTTTTCCAGTGATTCTACAAATCTCTTTAATATCTACTAATCTTTTCCACACTCCCCCATGTCCAAATGAAATGATGAACCCCAACCCTCCCCCAACACAATGAGAATGTCGTAAAAATTGATTTAAATTATATTTTGTTTCTATTTGAATTTTGTTTCACTGTAATATTGTACTCGGATCATGATATAAATTACATCATATTAACATCTCAATAGCATCATATCATCTACATTTCAATGTATCCACCTCTAAATAACATAATATTATTTGATGTTATCGACAAGATATGTTATCTCAATATAATGTAATATGATTTGAAACAAATAATATGTCTCCACCACTTTATTTATTTTCATCTTAGCATATCTATAATGTTAACATAGCATCACAATTAGTTATTAAAAATTAAAAATTATGTTTATTACAAATAATCTTACAAATTGAATTTCATTATTATTATATTTAAATTTAAAAGTGTTATTATTATGTTTGTGGCAGTCATCATTGATTTTGACAGAAATCAATAAGTAAGATATGATTGGGGTTTGATCCAAATCAATAAGTAAAATGTGATTGGGGCCTCGGAATACTATGAAGCTAAGACATTAGTCCTAAATTCAAAAGGATTTTTGTAGAAATAACGGTAAGATCTTCTATGGTGACTCTGTGAGAAATTATAAATAAATCTATCCCCAAAAAGAAAGACTTGATTCATGTGGAACCTACACAATAATTGATGAAAAAGATCAATATTGAATTTCTACAAATTGTTTTTGAAACAAGGAAAACAATGTTGGATTTGTCAATTGTTATGTTTGACTTGGAATTACAAATACAATTAATATCTAAGAAAAAATCAATACACAATTGTTATATTTGACTTGGAACTACCAATGCAATTAATATCTAAGAAAAAATCAATGCACACATGTATCAATCCATCAAATACGGTAACAAACTTGAAATCACTAAAAAAATCAATATACAATTATTATGTTTGACTTGGAACTACAAATGTAATTAATATCTAAAAAAAATAATCAATACACATGTATCAATCCATAAGTATTGTAACAAACTTGAAATGAGGAAAGAAGAGAGCTATGGTAAGGCCACATGATTCTAGTAATAATACAACACACAATAATCTACCTTTATATTTAATATAAATAAACCACAAAAGGGAAGAGAGAAAATGCAAAAATGTTAGACATGCATGTGTTAACGGTGAGACTTATCAAATTAATCTCTTAGTTTAACGATACTAAAATAAATGATAGTGAATACTATCAATCTAAAACCCTACTAACCCCAACTTGGCGAGCGAGGCCTAACCAATATGAAATGAAAATCAATGAATCTGTATTGAATGGAGTCCAATCAAAATAACATTGATTATTTATACTCTTCTAGTAATCATCTACTTAAAGACTATTAAATGTGTTACCTATCGATTTAGTCTTTATGTTATATTTGGTTGAAAGGAAGGACACATGCTAGTGAGTAAGGTTTTGTTGTCAAAGTAAATGTGACAATTTTTATCCTTTTGGGGGTGATGGGAAATATTTTAAAAATAATATATTTTTGTATTTCTGATTGATGAACACACGAATAGTATAATGATGAATCTGAAAAAATATGTGGAAAGTATACATCGATATTACTTGTTTTTTACGACGATGAATATCAACCTAATTTCAACATCAAATTATTCATTGGTAGTATAAAATCTAGAATCGTGTAACATTGTATTATCATCGAAATAATGTCGTTCAACATCACCAAAGCATTGCCTTTCCCAAATAGTACTACTAAAAAATAATTATCAATATTATATTTATAATCCTTATAGAAACTATTAAGGGGATTCTCACATCATGAATATGTTTTCATTGAATCATGTAAGCACCGGTTGTGTCTACGTTGGTAGTAAAACATGAATTGGAATGGGGGTCAATGCACCTATGGAAGGAGGTATACAAAATGGATGGAGTATGCATACAAGGGGATGGGAATTACTATAGTGTATAGGAATGGAGGTGGACTATGCACATGGTTTTCATAGGATACAACCAACATGGGAATTACTATAGTGTATAGGAATGGAGGTGGACTATGCACATGGTTTTCATAGGATACAACCAACATGGATTGAAAAATTGGTTTGCTAGTGGAACTCTTAAGTAATTTGATTTTGAGAAGGTTTTCATTCACTCAGATGATCGAATAGTATAATGATGAATCTGAAAAAATATGTGGAAAGTATACATCGATATTACTTGTTTTTTACGACGATGAATATCAACCTAATTTCAACATAAAATTATTCACTGCTAGTATAAAATCTAGAATCGTGTAGCATTGTATTATCACTGAAATAATGTCGTCAACATCACCAAAGCATTGCCTTTCCCAAATAGTACTACTAAAAAATAATTATCAATATTATATTTATAATCCTTATAGAAACTATTAAGGGGATTCTCACATCATGACTATGTTTTCATTGAGTCATGTAAGCACCGGTTGTGTCTATGTTGGTAGGAAAACATGAATTGGAATGGGGGTCAATGCACCTATGGTTTTCATTGAGTCATGTAAGAACTAGATGTGTCTATGTTGGTAGGAAAACATGAATTGGAATGGGGGTCAATGCACCTATGGAAGGAGGTATACGAAATGGATGGAGTATGCATACAAGGGGATGGGAATTACTATAGTGTATAGGAATGGAGGTGGACTATGCACATGGTTTTCATAGGATACAACCACCATGGATTGAAAAATTGGTTTGCTAGTGGAACTCCTAACTAATTTGATTTTGAGAAGGTTTTCATTCACTCAGGTGTTATCATAATATCATTAAAAATGAATCATTAAAAGGCATTAATGACTAACTTGAAAATGCATAATTAGAAATATAATTTGAAGATGTCAACTATTAATTCAACTACTTAGAAATTGTATTAGTTAAGCTACCCAAGTCACATCTTCAAAACAAATTCAAAAAATTATGATAGATCTAAGTGAATTATGTAATATCAAAATGGGAAAGATTATATGTACTTGGAAATATCAGTAGGTAATATATATATATATATATATA
>ML786625.1:276952-296042 GCA_009831015.1 Picea engelmannii
ATATATATATATATATATATATATATATATATATATATATTTGTTTTGATTCCCATGAATGACACTTTTTAAACTAGGAAGCTTTTCCACCAAACTATTGTCATGAAACCAATGTTGTTCTATGAAAATTCATTCTCAAAAACTAGGGATTGAAATTGAAATTAGGAAAATGATTTGACACTATAAAGGTACCATACATCCCTATGTTGTCACTAGGAAAATTATTCTTTATACGTCATATTTATATTAGAATAGGATCAATGAAGTCACAATTATGAAATTTGGTTATGTAGGAGACAATCAAATCATGTCCTTCATAGACTTCATAGAGTGGCCTTACAAACTCAAAATTGGGAAAATGAAGGATTATTGGAAATATTGTTATAAGAATATAGGTTATGGAAATTTGATTCTATAAAAATTCAAAATAATTCCTTTCATACTCTATACAAGATCTTATTCATGTGGATCCTACCTAATGGCTAGTGAAAATAATTAATGTTAAATCTTTTACAAACTATTCTTACTTTTGAAAAAAATTAATCTAATCAACCTAAATATGTACATCACTAATATTAAAGGTTTCTTAAGCACTATTTTTCTCTCCATATAGATGAAAGAACCTCCATCAAAGGAGTGTTTAAACTCTTCATAATCATAGAGGTTCATTCTTACATGTACTAGTTATATTACATTCTCGAAGTTGTAAGATTAGCAATGAAAAAAAAGTGGCTACATGTGTATGTATTATTAATCATAGTTTTAATTATTTTCTTTGTATTGTATGAGCTTATTTTTCATACTTTTGTTGCAAGGGAAATGATTTAGGGAAACCCAAATCATCCCTTTGGTAGATATCAATGAAATTTTATCATATCAAAAAGAAGATGATGATAATTGCATTCCTATTGACAAGGTGAGAAAGCTTTATATAGATGTATATAATTACCTCAATACTCGGTTCAATATTCTAAAAATGGACTTATTGGCACCTTAGAGAAAACAATTAATAAAACTATTAAGGATCTCATGTTTAGATATGAATAGTATTTGTTTACTAAATGATCAATTGTTGAATTACAAAGATATATGTCTTGGTAAAACACTTTGAGCTATATTTTAAACAATTTTGTATCATAAAATTTAATAATGTTCACTAGCCACAAAAGGGTAAAATAACCCAAATTAATACCTTCTTCATCTGTTTTAGATTTAATCATAAAATTTAATAATGTTCACTAGCCACAAAAGGGTAAAATAACCCAAATTAATACCTTCTTCATCTGTTTTAGATTTAATACCATCAACGTTAATTTTAAAATCTTTCAAAATATTGTTGCGCACTATGTCCTTAATGGCTACTATTAACGGATAAAATGTTTTTCTTGTAAATTCAATCTTTATATATTGTTTGGTTGGAGGAGAGGGAATGTGCTTGGTATTAACTATTTGTTGTCAAAATAATCATAACAATTTTCTTCTTTGTATATTTGTTGTCAAAATAATCATAACAATTTTCTTCTTTGTAGGTGGTTGGAAAGATTACAAATTTTGCAAAATGATAGAAGGGAGTGTAAATCAACTAGGATGTGAATGGTTTGTAAGATTTGTGAGATTTTTGGCATCCCCGTCAATGAACATGGTAATAGTAATATGATGAATGGAAACTATGCCTATAGGTTTTATATCTGACATATCTATACTGAGGTTGTGAAAGTTGCATCCATGGCTAGAAAATATCCATTTCTTTCTCATGAAATTTGTTTTAAAAGACTTATTTTTCCAAGTATCCAACAATAATATTTATCCAACAATAATATTTGATGAATATGTTAAAGCCTAATTGTTATTTTAGGATCCAAGATTTATGCATATGATACTTTGAAATTGTGTCCCTTGTAAATGATGTTATTTTGAAAATGTATCATTCTATTATATAGTGACTAGAATGTATTTATTATTTTTTCACATTTACCATAAATTATGTATCTTTTGTGTTTACATCTCCAAAATTAAATGAATATTGCACTATCCAATAGTGGAGAATGATTTCGATTAGTAAAGGTTTTTCATGTTATTGAATATATTAAACATGGTTGACATTTGATTCTGCATCATATTTCCATTTGCTAATTTTCCATCACATTTAACAAATTATCCAAGTAGAGGTGGAGATGGATATGAGCATGCATCAAATAAATGTTTTAATAATTGGGTTAAATTGGATGAAATAAATGGATTTCTCTTTCCCTATCTTGTCATTTTATGTTCTACATCTATATCTATTCCATGTGTTGTAATTTCCATAGTTGTAAAATTTCAATAGAAATCAAGTTTCCATCTAGTGTGTTTCCCCCTTGGTCAACTAAAAACAAAAGATGCTAATGGGTGAAGAAGGATGGTGGAAAAAACAAAAACGGAAGAGAGGATGACAATAAAAAGGGAATTGTTGAATCCAAAGGTCACGGTGAAGATAAGAATGGTAAAATAATATTAAGATGAATTGAAGATGCTTAGTTAATATAATAGACATGGCTTTGTTCTAAGGTCCCTGTCAATGTTTCTAGTTTGGCACATTCTAGAAGAAGTAGTAGTGGTTTCAATCACCACATTAAATAAAAATAATAACATAATGGGAGTGAACCAGATCAGGAGCTACTTTTAACATACCGAACTTCCACATTGACCCTCAGTACAACAAAACTGAGTCACACAAAAATATGACACCAATTTAAACAATGCATGCATGCAATGTGTAATATAAACACATGCAACTAACAACAATTTTAAATTCATGAATGTGTATTATTCAATCATGCACAAAAATATTCAAACATATAATACACATATTAAAATTCAATAATTAAACACCACATATAACAATAAATTACAAAAAAATAAGATTGAAATGCACAACAATTAAACTCATCATTTAATAGAAATAACATAGTGAATAAGAACAAATATCTTTGAAAATATGCAACCAACTATAGAGGATGGGAATTCCACCCAATTGCAGACTTTTTTCTCCATTTCTCAGCAACAATTCACCCATGATCTAGGGATATAAATCCACAAGAATAAAGTGGTTCCTAAGGATAATTGTTTACCCCTCACAACAAGCTAATTCCCACGACCATTGCAATCCACCAAATCTTTTTCCTCTCAACCTGCGAAAACCAAGGAATGAGATTATATTATATGCCACATAATCCCTCGGGATATCCCACTTTCCTCTAGGGCTCAAAAATAGATTGTCCATAAAATCTCTTTGTTTGGGTCTCTAGGAACTTATGATTACAACAAGATTTTTCACAACAAGAAATTGATTTCTCACTTTGAAAATTTCTAGCAGAGAATCATACTCATATTCCTACAACCTAATTATCCATGAAATTATAGCTTCAATAAGTTTCATTCCATGGCCACTATGGTTTCTTGCTATATTACAACACTCCACACACATCGCCTCTCTTATACCCAACTATAAAAAGATTTCTTGTTTTCCCCATTTGAGTTTCCTTTTACCCATGCAAATTGAATCTCACATTCCCCAATGTTGATTGTGCTAATCCCCATGCTCTTAATAACTATGTGAGGTGAATTTTTATACCAACCCTATTACATGTATTGTTGGAAAAGAAGCTTTGGAAACAATTTTTCATTTTTGATACATTTTTTGGGAACAATACTAAGTAGAGGAAAAGTGCATGGAAGAAGAAGGAAATATAGGGAGTGTGAAACTAAGGCGCATCCATGAGGATAGTGCATAGAAGTAATACAATGTGTAAACAAGAGAATAAAGAAAACAAAAGAATAAATCCGATAGAGGATAAAGAAAGAAAAGAAAGTGAGAGAATAAATCATGACAGAAGGGTGACAACCCGACATTCCATAAATAGAATAACAATAGAAAAGAAACATACAAAGGGAAAATAAACATGGACAATGAGTTAGATAAGGGAAGTATGCATTATAATGGGGTAGTTTTGGGATGAACAGATTAGGGTTTTTAGCCCTAGATTTCTGTATAAATATGTAATGGGTCGAGAAAATGGGGTTCCTTTGTTCCTCTCTGGAGAGTTATGGTTCGTTGTTAGGGGCTTATCCATGTGATTGTATTCCATATTTATTTAATGTAACAGTTTGTTGATGAGAATAAATGCTAAAGAGATAATATTGAATCTTGTATTGTCTGTTTTTTCTATGTTTTCTTATGAATTGTGTTTGAATGCATCGTAGAATAGATTTGTCTTATGGTTAAATATGGTGGAATTTTCATAATTGTTACAACAATGAAGTAAATATGAATATGGAATAGCGTGATAGTATGAATATCAATCACTAAGTAGGTAATAATGAAGAAGGAAAAAATCGCATGCACAAAAACTATAGAGAAGAATGAACAAGATGGCCACCTCCCATTCCCTCAATACTGCATAAGACTGGTTCTCGTAGTCCCAATATATAACTCAGGTGAGACTTCATTTGTGCAAGAAAGTGATGCCTAAGTGGTTATTATATGGCAGGTTTTGTTGGTCATATATGGATCGAACCTAGGGTATTAAATACCATGAAAAATTCCAACAAATGATTATGTTGCGAGGACCAGGAATTTGTGATTAAAGGGATGTTTTGGAGGTCGACTAAGAAGGATATATCATAATGGTTGGAAGGAAATGAATGATATTTTTCATGAAAAGAGAACATGAATCCTCAGATGAGTAAAAAGTAATGGATGCAAATTTATGTGTACAAAGGTCTGCATGAAATTTTCTTTGGCGAATTTCCAATTATTCTGATTGAGTGGCTAGAAATATTAGTGAACAGAACTGGAAGACACGAAGCTACAATGAAAAGGAATTGGACTCTTGAATTGGTAATACAAATGAATTTTGTAAGTAACGCAACTACTCGAGCAATTGATTTTTCGTTGGATATCATGCTAGGAGTTTATGTTATAGAGTTTGCAGAAGATTGTATCCAATCATACAGTGTTGCAGAGAGGTACTTTTTCAAAGGTCCATGTGGGAGGTTCTTGAAATCATTAGGTACATGGATAAAGATGATATTTTGTGAAAAGAAAGTGATGATCATGTAATTTGACTACTAAGGGGATTTTTGCACATAGGGGAACCAGGGGATGACAAGAGGATCATTTGAGAGAATGAAAGAAGAAATGAAAAAGGAATGGGAAGACTGAGGATGCAAGAGGATGGTATACAAGATGAATAATACAATTTTGGAGAGTTTCACAGAGGAAGGAGGTACAAGAGATAAAATATTGGGGCTCATAAAGGAGAGTTGCGCAAGGATCATGAGGGGAGAGAACCTTGTGCACTAGTCTAAATCATGGAGATACCATATATAGGAGGATAAGAAGAGGAGTTTTAGTCAAGTCTAGTAATAGAAGAGTTGGTAAGTTCTACTTAGAAAAGATCCTGCATCGAATGCATGAACCCATGTGCATCACCACAATCATAAATAATAATGGAAGACTTGTCAAAAGAAATTTTAGTTAGCTAGGGAGCACATAGTAGTAGCACTCATAGTAGTGGAGGTAGTGCGCAAAGTCAGAGTCAGAATCAAATTCAACCAAAATCACCAAGAGGGCGGACAACACAAAACAACATGGTAGAGGCAGATAATACTCTTAGACTTCCCTAGTTCCACAGAGTGGGGTTAGAGGATCGAGAACGACATATGTTTTTCTACGAAACAATTTGGGCCACTAAGAACGTACAGGACGAGGTTGTGAAAACTGTGCAGTTAGCAACAACGTTTATCGGTTCTGTGCTTGTATGGTATATGAATTTGCATAGTATCCTGCCTGCAGGAAAGGCCATGAATTAGGTAGAAATAAGGAAAGTGTTGCTGAAAGAGTTCAAGAATCCAAAGTCAAAGTCGCAGTACATCATAGAACTAAAGGAGATTAAACAAGTACAAAGAGAGTCTGCATGGGATTTTGATCATAGATTAAAGTATGTGATGGGTAGATTGACTTTCCATATCTCATATAAACAACATCAGGAATGGTTTATTGCATGGATTCTACCATGCATTCACATATCATTGATTCAGAACAAGGTTGCGTCGTACCCCGAGGAGCTATAATTTGCAATGATATTGGAATCATCCCCGATGGGAGACAATGGAGGAATGATTTAAGTTGAGACGCAGTTGGTTTCATTTAGAATTCAACTAGAATAACTAACAAATGGAAAGGAGAAATGTGACCAAGTCTATTGTACAAAATGTAGGATTGAAGGCCACCAAAAGGATGAATGCCTAACATTGACGCAATATTTGGTGATAGGAGCACCAAATCCATTACCGCGAGGGGGATATTGTGACACATGTATGAAATGGATCCATCACCCAATGGAGTGTCCATTAGTACAAAAATATCAGAGTACCCCAAGGAACTTGTTCTGTTACTTTTGAAAATCAGTGGGACATGACGAAAAGTATTGTCGCGCATTTGAATTAATGAGCAAGTGCACATAAGATATGTACACGATATAGGAATAGAATGTTGTAGCATAAGTGGGGGGTACACAATATAAAAATAAAGAGGTTTCAATTAAAGGAATAGAGGAAAATTTGGAAAACGCTGAGGTAGAGGGAATTTTTGTAGAGGAGGAAGAGAACCGATTATATGTTATAATTGTAATCAATATGGAAACTTGGCATAGAAGTGTCAGAATCCATGTGCAATGTCCACATACTATATAGCATTAGATAATGCAACATAAGATTGTCCTCAACTATCTGAGAAATGGCAGGTCAAAGGAAACCATAATCATAATCCAAATAAGAATGTACATAAGATATCAGCCAAAAGACGCAACGAAGGACCACGAATAATAGTTGTTACACGTGTAGGATATAAAACAGGGGTGTTGACGATTAAAATCGCAATGAGGATTTCGCCCGCAAAGTATTTCTTAAGCCTAATAATTATAAGCTAATGAGATATAAAATACTAGTAAGTGGGATCCCCTTGTATATTGGGAGATCATATCTGGTTCTTATTTCATGTTTATGTTGTTGTTTGACATTGCTTACATGATTCTACATCATTGATTAAATATGGGTTTTGCTGGAAATGAATAAGGCATGTTATGTGTTGGTTCTAATTGCGACAATTGGATGATGGATAAGGCATGTTATGTGTTTTTTCTGCTACTCCAGGCTAACATTTTATGTTACAATGGCCTATGTTATCCATTGTTATCATTGCTATCTATTCTTGGATCCATTATTGTGATACCTGCACAAGATATATGTTAGTAATAACATATAATAGAAGTTGAAAAGAAATAAAACAAATATAACAAAATGAAAAAAGAAGAAATCGAACTATGCTCTTTTTCTACACTACATGCATCGAAATTAAAATGATTATTGTTATCCTAGCTAATAAGTTAATAGTTATGTGATTTATTGAGTTATATAGTTGATATGCATTACGGTTAAGTTGGAAATGGTAAGATATGATGTGGGTGGCATGTTTAACAAGTCATAGATGCTAATTCCAATGCATAGTTAAAATGAATGGTTAACAGATTAATGGATGGCATGTACTGAGTAATTAAATCACTTGAGGATGGAGGAGACATAAATTTAATGCACGTCACTTCTACTCCTTCCACCAACCACCACCCTAGTTTGGCTATTGTTCAACTTTGCTTTGTTGTGGTTAGGCTCCAACTTTCAAGAAAAGGAAGAACCACTCGGTAAAGCTCGCGTATTAAGGTGCTCTTGGTTACAGGTATGTCTTTTCACCATCCATGAACTTGCTCTAGTTATGAAATATAAATTTTCTCGAGATGTATGGGTCTGTGATTTCCTTAAGTTTGGAAACTGTGTAAATTTGTTATATTTTTCTAGGATGAATCGTTGGGGGTTTCATTGCAATAATATTTGAAGTCACAATGTTATTGGTCATTCTGAGTGTTAGCAACCATAAGGGATCTCTGTCATCCTTGCTGGTTTTAGTTGGATGGTTTCATTTGGTCTCTATTGGTTAGCTGTCTCCACGCATTCGAATCACCATACCTAGTCGTTGTTGTTTTGGGGTTACTGGGTTTTGAAACACCTTGGTTCATTGCACATTGTTTCACTTGGGTATGGTTTGTTCATGCTACTAATGGTTGTGCAGTAGGTTATATTGATTTTTGTTGGCTTTGTTATATCTCAACGTTGTTAGTTGGTCAATTAGTAAAACCACGAGGGTTATACCCTGCGTGTTCTAAGTGTTGTTATAGGACCAAAATGGAACCTTTCTCCTCTATTCATAATCTCTCCTATCACGGGAATTGGCACCTTGTCTCCAAAGTTATTTGTGGTATACCCTATGTGTGCACCATTGGTCTCGAAGTTTCTCACCCGATGTTGGGGGGCGACTTCAGTCTCCCTGTGTTGTTCCACAATGAAAACCCTAGATTTCTCAAGCCTGGGTTTTGATGGAGGGAACCGTTATGGCCTACTGGGTATACTATTGATTTTTATGAGTTGTTGGTGTATTGTTTTCAGTGCATTGGTTATTATGACAATAAAATTTATAAACACAACATTGTAATTTGGATGATTGGAGAATTGGTTTGAATGCATAGTCGTTGTCTCTTACATTATAATTGTTGAATTGTTAACCCAACATTAGTTTACAATTGATTAATGCACAATGATGCTTCGTGCGTTATGTGTGGGTATGTGTGGCGTTCCTACAACATGTTAAGTTGAGTTAATGATTATTGTGACTTTGTGTTTTAAATTGTCGAATGGAGTATTTCAATCATGGTAATTATGGCACGACCATCCACTATCTATGTTATAGATATTATTTGATTGCGCCATTAGAGAGGGTCACGGGTTTTTAAATATGGTTTTGTTGCAATTTGATTGATTTGTGTTATGAGATCAAGCATACTTTTACTGCCACGTTGTATTGGATCGATAGCCCAACATTGTGGATGTTTAGATTCAGAACGATTGAACTTGTATAGTCACTGAAAAGATCTTGTATCCCTCAACGTCGTATGAATTAAAATGATTATTGTTGTATGTGTAGTTAAATGGAAAGTCGAGATATTTGCAGTTGAAATATGGATCATTGTGTTTGACTGTCCACTATGTATGAATATCATATATATTAACAAAGATAAGCACCGGTGTTGTGGTAGTATGGTCTCGTTACAGTTTAATTGTAGATGGAATTAAGGGATAAAATCAGGCATCCTTTTTGTGTCTATGTTGATGAAGGTGGTTGATTTTTTATGTTGAACAGAGTGGAATTAAGTGAATGTTTATTCATTTGGTAATTGCTTTAAAATATTAATTTGATAAATGAGAAGAACAAAAATCCTCTATAGTTTGTTGTGGAATGCATATTGTCTTGTTTTAAATACATTGTGTTACAGATTGACTGGGAACAGTGAGCAAGTTAATGCACATAATTGTTTAAGTTTTACAAATTAGTTGTTCTTTTGGCATAATGATCATTTTGGTTGGTGTTAGATATTTTACGTTGATATGGAATGATTTTATATATTACCTAATTGATTTTATGAAAACTACCCGCTCTCTTTCCCTACCATTATTTGTCTTTTTCACTAATTATAACCCCCTCGCCTTCCCACATCCATTTTTCACTCCCTGTTCTTAAAATTTAATTACAGTTAAGAGAATCCTATTTTGAAATAGTTTGAAATCACAGTTTCTTGGTTGAAACACAATGATATATTCTTTGATTTACATTACAGTTTATTGTTGTTGTATTTGAGCAGTAACCATGATTATTTTCCCTCTCATTTTATCATTTTTTGCTCAATACAAACCCCTTGCATATCCCAAGACCTTTTTTTCACCCGCTGATCATCTACAATAGTTAAACAATTTGCATGGATTGGATTGCATGAGTCTGATATGTTGCTAAGCCAAAGTCTATTTCATATTTTAAAAGAGTTGTCATGTATGGTTGTTAAGGGAACTATTTGCTAATCAATTATGCATACAAGAATGAGCTATTAAGATAAAAGGATGAAAACTGAGGCCCATTATGCCCCTGTCAAAGGGAAAGCCACTACTACCCCTTTCTCACCTTCAAATGATTCTGATAAATCAGTGTCCTCCTGAATGCAATGGAGGGACAATTTCTCTCATGTGATCAGTGAGATTAGGCCTAAAGGCTCCACACAGCCTAAGGCAAATTCAGAGAGTTTAAAAGGTGATAGCAGTAACAAAGGAAATATTGCCTCACAAACTGGAAAATATGGATTTTAAGTTTTATTTGTTTGTCTATTGGTGAGAACAATTGACTTTAGATTTTTGGGATATATTGGTAATGTATTTTGAAAATGATTCAAATATCAATGTGATAATTGTCAAACATGCATGTGATGATGGGAGTCACAAGGAGAGATATTTTTTTTAATTAACTAATTATTCTATCATTGTTAAGAGCTAAATGGGAGTCACAAGGGGTCCCACCTACTAGTTATTATTTAATTATAACCCTTATTATGATTTATTACTTTTCCCCCTTAACTAAAAATTTGGTTGAGTTTTTAGTTAACTTAACTAATGAGGTAGTTCAACTACCTCGACCAACTCTAATTTTCTAAAATGAAAAGGAAAGGGAGGAACAAGATCAGGGTAGAAGGAGAAGCATACTAAGGTTTGTTCTTTGAGTTTATGTTGAGATAGTTCAATTTGCATTCATTCGTTAATTTATCACAAGCTTAATTCTTTTTTATGATAGTAGGGTCTTATTTTCGACAACAAGATTCAGGGATGAATTACATCATTCAAACACCTTTGTTTCATAGGTGTTGATCTATCTTTGATAGTCTATGTAGACTTGTCTGTTTGTGAATTAGCTTTCATGACTAATAAAGTCTATTGTATAGAGTCAAGTAGGAAGCAATTTGTGGCAAGCTGATCCAACTTTCAGAGTTCAATTTTTTATTTTCTGTCAGAGGTCCTATTGTATGTTCCATCGAGGATGTCTAAGTTTGACTTTGGTCTGAAATTTTTGTATGAATTTTTCTAAAGAGAATGACTCTTTGGTGAATTGGAATGAAATAAAGGATTCCTTTTTGTCTCATCTATCTTGATTATCATCTTGGTGTCTTTACTTCTGTCTCTACATTTATTTCAACAACTGTTATATTTAGAAAATCATATAAACAATGAATTTTCCAGCAAGATTTTATTTATAAAAAGACTAGCCTAAGCACTTGTAATCAACACTTGTGAATTAGGATATTAATTTTGATGGTTATAAACATAGGGTAACATTCCCGTCTATTTTTCTTTAGCCAAGAAGAATCTCAAAATGCTTTAGTAAGATCATTTCATATATTTTCCTCAACATTTATTTGGCGACCATACTGGGGAGATATTCAATATCTCTCTGGTTAATTTTTATACTTGATTTTCATCAATACATCTATTTTTCTGATATTGATTCTTTGACATTTTTGTTTTTTAATGATTGTACATGTTGCAAGGCATCCCAATATTGATCTTGATCTTCAAGATTAGACCAACATTACTTTGAATCTATTTAACACCATTTTAGACACTGCCAATACTCGTGTTGAGCTTAATCATTCATGGGAAGCAATTGAACGAGATATTAGTGCCTAAGAACATTTGGAAGATAAATATAGACAACCTAGAAATAAACAATACCCTTCTTGTTTCTTCATTTTTGGCCTTTCTTTCATGTCCTTAGACTTTTTTTCTTCTAGAAGAATAAGAGGCTTATCACCTGAAATTAATCCTATTATTGAAATAGGAAGAAGGAATGTTGTGTTATCTACCCAACAAAGTGCCCTAAGGAGAACTTTGTCTGATTCATCCAGTTCATCTTTCTTTCCCTCACCTATCATCCACAAGATGGCATCTAGTGGTGGCTCTGGTGGCACTGGAAGTGCTTCATATTCTCAGTGTTCATCTTCATCAGTGATTGGTAACTTATACAGCCAACATATCCTTGTCCAATCTACCACAAACCCCAATAAAGTCATTAAAAAGTATAGGATTTTTCATTTTGAAGAAGATTCCACAACCACACCATGGCATGTGTCCTCTCCTCTTAACCTAGCACCTACTACTCATCCACTTCCTAAATATAAGGAGAATCTTCCTAGGTTTTTAAGAAATAACATTGTCACTACAAACAAACACTTGGTGGCATTTTCTAATGCTTGTTATAACATAGAAGCCAATGACAATGATACTTTCATGCACTTGTTCGTCAATTCCTTGGAAGGAAAGGTTGTGATCGATTTCTTTGACCCTCCTCCTAAGATTTTGTCGACTTGGGAGTATTTAATCTATTGGTTCAGATCCACTTATGGGAAATCTAAAAGCTCAGTTGAGAAGTTACAGGAATACAATAACATCACCTATAAGGATGGTGAGACCATCAAGTCCTTCAACTTATGTTTCACCAAGTTAAACAATAAAATCCCTGAACTCAGTCAACCTCAGAACCAATCCACTTTCATGCATTAATACAATGCATTACCTTCCCCTGACTGTCATAGGCTTAAGGAAAAATTCATTGATAATCTTGGTTCCACTCTACATACGTTTTCAGAATATGAAGAACAGATTGAAAGAACAAGTCTTCCCTAGGGAGAATCGATTAAAGAGATGAACATGTCCTCCATCTTATAGCTACTAAATGATATGAATAATTGTATGATAGCGTTCGAGAGAAAGGGAATTGTCTTCCCTCTCACCCCTGGAGCTTCATCCTCTTATGTGCCCCCCTTTATAAATCTGTTTGAAAATAATTTTCATCCTAAAGCTATCTTTCCTCGAAGTTGGTGTAGCTTCTGTGAGGAACACCATGAGGAAACCACATGTTAGGTAAAGAAGAGTGACAAAGATAAGATCATTGGTAAGATACCAGAAGCTACTATCATTGTCCTAGATTTTGTAGAGCCAAAACATGTCATGGTAATTAATACCAGGAACAAAGCCTATGCTCCCAAGGGAAAATTTGATCCTCCCCGCAGTTCTTTTATCCCAAGCTCATCCTCACATGTTGTTACTGTTCAGGTTCCTAAGGTTCTCAAGAGTCAAGGAATTAATTCCATTCTCCCATCCTCCAAATACAATATCTTGAACCAGTTGGCCAACATCAAAGTAGATGCAACCCTTCTGGACATGGTTGTCTTCCCTGAACAACAGAGGCATATGAAACAATTCATGGAAGGAAAAGATTATATTGTAGCCAACCTCTATGAAGAGATGAACGAAGAGGATTCATTTGTAAATAAATTAGGTGTACATAACTTTATATACCCTGTAAAAAATCCCCCTTTTTTATATTTCTGTAAAGATTATGGATAAGATTTCCCATTGTTGCCTCATTGATGGCGGTTTGGGCCCAAGTATGATGTTGAAGATTATTATGGAAGATCTAGGATTGTATTGTACAAATGAAAATGCCAAAAGCATGTTCTCCTTTAATAGTCTACAACAAACAACCATAGGCGAGATTAAATATGTGGCCTTAGTTTTATGCACCCATCCTGAAATAAGGACAACCCTCAGCATTCAAGTAATTTATATTCATGTAAGAAATTACTCGACTATCTTGGGAAGATATTGGCAAGACTTAACATGTGGATACCTCTCACTTGATGGGACACAACTATCCATGCTTCGGAATGGTAAGGAAATTACAGTCCTTAGAGAGGGGAGGATTTCACCCTACATAAAGAGTGTTCCACAACCTAATGTAAACTATATCGAGGAGGACCTAGGAGTGTATTCCATCTTTGCTGAGGAGGATAATATTCCTTTGGAACAAATCAATTTAGATGATGATATGTGGCATATGCATTTTGATGGTTCACACTCTAATGAAGGTAATGGGGTTGGCATCATCTTGGTTTTCCCTGTAGGGAAAATTCATAATTTTTCCTATAGGTTGGAGTTTGCTTGTACAAACAATGCCACTGAATTCCAATATCCATTATTAGCCATTGAAAACGTCTATAATATCGGTTGTGGTCACCTTTCATTTTTTGGAGATTATGAGCTTGTTGTGAACCTGGTACGTAAGATAGACTCTCCTAGCAACAATTTGATGAAACAATATACCGAAACTGTTTGGGTGCTTGTCTCGAACTTGTTATCTTTCAACATCACTCATGTTAAGAAAGAATTCAATTCAATGTCTAATCAGTTAGTTGTCTTTGTGGCTTCTCTTAATCAACAACCTTTTCCTCACATGCATGATTGTTCTTTTCAATCTCTATATCGTCCATATATCCCTGACAATGTAGAATCTTGGCAGGCCCTCCCGAACGATGAGAGCGTTTGTGATTTCATTCAAGATGAACCTCTTAAGCCCAAGGAAATGACATCCATAGAAGACAACAAGATTCTTAAAGGCTTGACTCCTCTTATCATTTTCATTGATTGATGTAGGCAATAAAGAAAAACAAAAATAAGAGGAGTTACAAAGGAAGTTGGCTGGAACCATTTGCTTGAACATTGGGGCACTCGAATCTTCAAATAACGTTAAAATAAGCACCCAATGTTCTAATAAATAATAAATGAGGGTTACCAATCTACTTGGTGGTTTTCAAGATGATTTTTCTTGGTCATATGAGGATCTTCATGGTTTTGATCTTGGTCTTACAAAGTATGCTATCCCCATTAGGGAAGGCATGAAACCAGCTAGGAAAAATCAAAGAACTGTTAACTCTACATTTAAATAAACCTTTCAAACGGAGTTGGAAAATTTCTTAAGGGCTAGGATTATTTTTCTAGTCTACCCTGAATGGGTTTCCAATAGGGTACCTATTTCGAAGACCATTGATCATATTAGAACCTGCATTAATTTCCGTACTTTCAGTCAGGCTATTATGAGAAATCCTTTTCCTCCTCTCAATATGTAAATGTTTATGCAGAAGGTTCTAAGGTCACAAATGAGGCCCTTACTTGATATTTTTTTGGGTTACAGGAAAATCAAGGTAAAAGGGGAAGATGTTCACAAAACCAATCCTATCTCAAATTGGGATACCATGACTTATAAATCCATGTTTTATGGCTTACCTAATGCAAGTACCACTTTTAAAAAACCTATACACACAACTCTTGATTAATTGATTAGCATCCATATCTACCTTGATGGTATAATCATACACATTAAAAGGATGATAATTACCTCGGAGTTCCAAGTGTTATTTCTGGGTCCTTCCAAAATTTCTTTTTTCTTGGATACTAACTCTTACATTTTAAAGGATTTACAGGAGCAATTTTTTCCTACAACACTAACGGTTCTCACTTGGAACATTGTGAGGGACCAACATGAAAAGTTCTAATGTTGTCTGGTTTTTCTATATACTAGTAACCTAGTTATGCTTTCTTTTTGCGTTGTTTTCTTTTCTTCCTTGGAGTAGTTTGAATTTTGCTATTTGTTTTAAGATTTCCAATTGCTTTTACATTTCTGTCATTTTATTGTTGTTGTTTTAATTTTCACAATTTTACTTCTGTCATGATTCTGTTTCCTACCATATTCTAGTGAATAGGATGTTGGATCAGTTCTTCAACAGTGACGCTCTTGCAAAGAATTGTTAGTCAATAAAAATCAAGATTACACAACTTTTACGATTTTTCCCTTGAAGGCACCCTTGAAATTGTTATATATTTCCACTGCTATTTTATAAAGAATTTTTTATCTCCCGCTTCTTCTTTCCATTTCTTCATCCATTGATATTTTAAAGAGGAAGTCCATAAATTTTCTCCTTGAAGTTAAGAGCCGATTATGATTGAATGATTATGCATATAGAGATAAACCCCCTCATACTTAACACTTTTCATGAGTTATTCCCAAATTCCCGGTCATTTTTCCATTAAATCCATTGAATTCCCCCTTGTTGAATATTATTCCTGGTTATATCTTCTTGACCTATTGTTCTTGTTCCACGAAACCATGATTTCTGAGTTCTAAATCTGTTGAAAACAAATTTCCCTGTGGAGTCACCACTTTGTTGACGATTAAAATTGCAACGAGGATTTCACCCACAAAGTATTTCTTAAGCCTAATAATTATAAGCTAATGAGATATATAATACTAGTAGGTGGGAACCCCTTGTAGATTGGGAGATCAGATCTGGTTCTTATTTCATGTTTATGTTGTTGTTCGACACTGCTTACATGGTTCTACATCATTGATGAAATCTGGGTTTTGTTGGAAATGAATATTTCATTTTATGTGTTGGTTTTAATTGCAACGATTGGATGATGGTTAAGGCATGTTATGTGTTTTTTCTGCTGCTCTAGCATCAAAGTTTATGTTACAACGACCTATGTTATCCATTGTTATAATTTCTATCTATTCTTGGATCGATTACTCTGACACTTGCACAAGAGACATGTTAGTAATAACATATAAGAGCATTTGAAAAGAAATAAAAGAAATATAACAAAATGCAAAAAGAAGAAATCAAACTATGCTCTTATGCTACACTACATGCATCAAAATTAAAATGATTGTTGTTATCCTAGCTAATAAGTTAATAGATATGCAATTTATTGAGTTGTATAGTTGATATGCATTATGGGTAAGTTGGAAATGGTAAGATATGATGTGGGTGGTGCATTTGACAAGTGATAGATGCTAATTCCAATGCATGGTTTAAATGAATGCTTAATGGATTAATGGATGACGTGTACTGACGAATTAAATGACTGGAGGTTGGAGGTGGCATGCATTTACTACACATCACTCCTACTCCTTCCACCAACCACCACCCTAGTTTGGCTATTGTTCATCTGTGCTTTGTTGTGGTTAGGCTCTGACTTTCAAGCAGAGGAATGATCAAAATCTGGACCAGGGGGTCAAATTTTGCTCAAATTTCAAAGTGCTCGAAATGTGACGAAAATAGTGCCATTGTGTCTGTCTCGTCTTCCTGATTCCGGCGGTATATTTACTTTGTCAAATGGAATCCATATGGATAAGATATCGCGATTTGTTCGCCAAGCCAAACAGGCAAAAAAATTGGATGCTGACTGTACCAGTCCATACAGTCTGTACGGTATGATGTGGCAGGACCGTACGACCGTACCAAGGTGATGTGGCAAGCGTTGGTTGATTGACAGTTGGAGAATGGTGAGTTGACACGTGTTCGGTTATGGGCAAATGGTATGAGGACATGTGGCCCAATCGGTGGGCGCCACGTGTCACTCATTAGTTGGCTATTGGTTTTATGTAAAATATATTGGAGGCCGTGGGGTTCGACCCCTGGACCTCCCCACCGCAAACGCCTTCACAAATCCGCCCGACCATTAGGCCATGTGTTGTTGCTTATTAAACATATGCATTTAAAAGTATTTAAAATCGCATTTTGTATTGTTTGGCAGGGGGTTCGGGCCGGGGCTTAGCCCCGACCCGTGGTCCTATTCGTTGTAATATGACCGATATGTATATCCTCGCGTGCGCAATTCAAAAGGGAGTCCAAAACCCATGCTTTTGGTTCAATACATATGAACATGATACATATTGACCGTTGGGCGCGGGTTATAACACTTTGGCACATGGTTCTATGCCACCTTTTTTTCATATGACCCTAGTGCACGGGAGTTGGAACAGTTATGGCGTTTAGCCCTTTTGCGAAGTGCACGCGGTCACATGACCATTCACACGCCCAGGTGCTAGGCAGTTAGGGGCTGGAGGTGCCCTAACTGTCCTACGGTTTGCACCATTGGTGCGGTTGCACCCGGTGCCAAGTTTTTACGCAATTTATTGTGTGTGTTATTGGTTCATGCACATAGAGGTGTGTTTTGGCGAACCAGTTTCAGAAAGCTTGAAGGAGGAAAATGGAGGAGGCCTAACTTCTTCATCTTTTGGTCGATCGAGGTGTCGTAAAAGCCCAGCTAGGGGTTGTTGGACGTGATGGATCCATTGGTGCTGTTTTCAAGGCCATTTGAAGACTTCTTCTGCAAGTTTTTCACTATTGAAGTTTCAGTAAGCTCTAGGGAGCTTGAAGCCCTCATTGATCGAGGATATGGTTTGGTGAGCCTATGTTTGTTTTCTGTGATTGAATAATCATTTTTGGCTAATTGTTATGCTCTGAACACATTGGGATAGGTTTCAGAGGCTTTTGAGGACTTTTACAGGTGTTTTTTCCAAAGAGAAGCTCAGGGAAGCTTATGGCCACATGTAGAAGAGGTCATGCCCGGATGAGCCATGATCCGTTTTCAGAGTTCTATTCGTCATTTTTGGGGTTTTTATGTGTTTTGATCTCAATGGTATAGTCTATTTTTCCATTGGAGTTAACCAGCAGCTTGTAAAATAACTTTTGACTAATTAATCCCAGAGAGCCATGTCCATTATGGAGGCTCAAGGAGATGTAGCCCAGAGGGGGGTGAACTCCTTTATCGTGTTGTTCTTGTTGTGTGTTTGATGGTTTATTTGCTGCAAGTTATGTTGCTTTGTTTTCATTTAAAGCACATATTTAACCATTTAAAAGAGCAATTTCTCATAGATGAACATTTAAAGGAAGAAGCATAAAACTTAGCACATAATTTATCTGGCATATTTTAACACATGAATCAAGGTCCTGTAAAGTTTATTTTTAATGAAGTAGAGGGTGCTTGCATAGCATAACAAGTCAGCCTTCTATTTTCAGATTAGGTGGTATCAGAGAACAAGTTTGTTTTGCTCATGTATTTGCCATTGATAGCTTGAGATTTAGCTATTGGTTTTTGTGCAAGTTTTGTGTTGAAGTTTGATATCTTGCAAGGATGGCAGAAGCTTCAAGCATTAATAGTTCTCATACATTTTCATTATCTAAAGAAGAAATTATAACTATGAGATATTTGATGAAAGAGATGTGTGAAGACAGGAATAAGAGCATTGCCCTTGAAGAGCAGTTGCTGGCCATGAAGCAGGAGAAAGATCAGCTTTTTGCAAGGTTGCATGAGATGGAGATTCAACTCCATGAGGCAAAGGAAACCCTTACCAAGTATATGCATGAACATAAGGTATGCAGTGTTAGTTTATCTTCTAATTCCTCTAAAGATGAATGTTTTGGTGTTTTTGAAAAGCACACAA
>ML786625.1:300585-337852 GCA_009831015.1 Picea engelmannii
CATTCAAACCAATGATCTAATCGATTGCATGAATCCTCCTATGATGAGATTTCCATTGATATATTCATTTCATCAAAGTCATGGTTGGCATCTGCATTTTTCTGACAGGATCTTAGGATGTCTTGAATATTCATATATGAAAACATTTCATAATAAAGACAATGTTGAGCTTGCTTTATTCCTACCTAAGAATCTGGGAAGTAGGCGTGACATATTTCTTTTAGATCCTCCATGTGAAGAAGTTAATGAACATGTAAAGAATTTTCAGGAGGATGGGGCATTTCATCCTTGGCTGATGGTTATTCCATTTCCTCATAATCCTGACAAGTTTTTCAAAACTACTTACACTCACCCATGCCATTATGACCCTGATCACGACAAGATTGCGCAATGGCTGGAAGATTCGTACAACAAGAATATCTGAGGAAATGGTAAGATCATGCTTACTTTATTTCTAGATGATGATTATGAAGGTAAGCGTGATATGTTTATGTCAGTTGTTGATATACTACCATTCTTTTTAATAATACTTGATCTTGTTTTCATTATAGGATTAAAGTTACTCCGATGGCTACATTGGAAACATGAATTCACATAGCATCTTGATTTGTTTAGTAGTTAGGGTAGGTTCAGGAATAGGTTTTCTTTCAGTTTGATTTCTCACTAGTTTTGTTTTTAATAATGCAGTCATGCACACAAGTGGGTGCACCACGAGAACCATGATACAACTGTTATCAGGGAAGTCCTCTTGATCCTTTTTCTCTTTGCTTCTAGTTGAACGTTTATTTTCAAAAACGCAGTATTGTCATGAAAATCTTAAATGGAAAGTAAAGAGATAAATGAATCTAAATCAACCCTGACCCAAGATACCATGAGTAGGACTCCTTTCCCATCATTCAGGATTTTCCTACTTTCTTTCAGTTTCCCAGGGGATTGTTGCATGAGGTTTTCAGATGCACCTTCCGTGAATATTTGTTTTTGGTTTTTGTTTGGATTTCTTTGCTTTCCAATTTTTTCTTCGCTGGTGTGTTTTGATTTCTCCCTTATGCTTACCAGTTTTTTCTTTTGGAAATACATCTACCTGTGCACTAAGCCATTCAGACAAAGACCATGAGAAAATATCTTCGCTGAAATAACTTCTAAAAAGTTGTACGAACATCAGTGATATATTTAAAAATGATGTTGGAAAATTTTGTTTGGAAGAAGTCAACTAATTTCGATCTCTGAGTGAAGTTTGTCATGATTATCTTTATCTTTTTACGCTGTCCCTTTTCTGTAAAGGAATGACTCAAAATGATGTCTCCCTGTCATAGTAAGTTGTTTTAGAAATAAAACATTTTTGGAGATGAATAAAGGACAGTATGACAAAATTCTAATGAGGTCTAAAAAATGTGAAAAAAATATCAAGATTTTTCAGCGTCACCCCGCTCAGCTATCTATAAAAGAAAAACAAAATAAAAATATTAATAAGAGTTGTGGGAAGTGTTTGTAAACCCGTCGGGATACTGAACAGGTCCGATGGCAGCGGGTAAATGAAAGCATGGCGCCAAGACAACTTCGCCGAGGTACTGAACAGGCCTGCTGGCAGCGAAGCAATGTCGGGTAAATGAAAATCTTAAAAAATTATGAGAAACCTCTTTAAAGTCCTTTATTCTAATCTGGAGCTTCTTGACAGGATAAAGACGTCCGAGTGGGTTAAATGGCAACCCTGTCGAGACAATGGACGCCTGTTGGCAGCAGTGGCCATGCCAACAGTATTGAATATTTTATCATAAAAATCATGACTTGCTGATCTTTAAGACTGTTATTAGTTTACATCTTTTAAAACTTCGCTGAAAAAGAGGATTGATAATGATGTAGTATGATTTTCTGGTTGTCCTTTCAAGACGATTTTTTTTTTGATGTCCTGATCTGAATTCCTTTTCTTTTGACAGAGATAACTGCTTCTCCCAGCATGTCGCCATTGTTGGCAGCCAATCATTTTTTTAATTGCTCTTAAAAAAACGCTGCCTACACCCCTTGTCTCGTTAATGACAAATCATTGTCGCTTCGTGCTTCTAGACATTTGTTTCATTTTTGCGACAATTGCAATTTGGTCTCAATTTGATTTTCACAACTACAAGTGTGAAAATACCTCTTTCATCGTTTGGACTGTAGTCGTCTTTTATCGATTTCTCCAAAAACACTTGACCATTGGTTTATAACATGACTGCTAAAGGTTTTATTGAACTTATGTCCTTGAGCATTATTTTACATTGATTGCGCATTTGGATATGTTTTATTGTTAAACCTTTGAGTATAAAATTTATTGGTTTCATTCTGAAAGTTATAATGGATTTGGTCTTACTACTTTTATCCTTATTGCTATGGGTTTTTCACTCAGTTATTATATGAGAAATTGTGGATCATAATGTTCTAAAGACTTTGGAATGCAAACATTTCAATGTGCAACGAATACATTGGTAAGTTTATGAAGTCATTTCAAGAAATATCAATGGTTTGAAGGCGCATGGATTAATCGTATTTTACAAATCAATGCTTGGTATATTATTTGGTAAGTTGATATTACGTTGATTGATTCATAGTTCCAAGCTATGTATTAGCATTGATTAATGTAAAACCTTGGTTGAACGATTGATTGACATAATGGATATGGTGGTGGATCGAGCTGTACACTTGGCATGAGTGTAACACATGGTATTGGTTCTGCTCCGGTTCACTGGCACGTTAATATGATTACACATCTATTTGTTGGCCGATATGCATGGTATAAACGATTATGTTTTGATAACACTGTACTCAGTCAATTAATACAGTGCGTGGCGGTGGTAATCCCACCACCTTCGCACGCATGCAGTTAATTCCGGTCTATTCGATATTTGAAGCCATCAAACCTATCGTTTTACAACTCTGTGCATTGTTTCAGTCACTCTGAACCCTATCATGTACAGAGGTTATGGCTCCTGTCGTAAGGGCCGAGCCTAACGGGTGCCAAGCACTGTTGAAATTCAGTGGTGCATGCAACGACCTGGAACAAAATGGGTGGCTTGCTTTCATAAGGAAGTTTGATGGCTATGACCTCACAGTGGATCGGCAATTTGCGTTGTCGTTCGATGGCTGCCGAGCCAAAGTGGGAGATGTCCAGCTTGAAGTTACTGAAGAATTTCTCAGTCTGGCAACCGGCTTGCCTGCCAAGGGACAAAAATGGTCGAAAAGTTGCAAGGTAGATGATGTCCCATGGACATTACTGTTCCAATCTCGCACAGTGAGCTCATGCGATAGAGGATTACCTGCAAAGATGTTGAAACCCCGCTGGTATGATCTCTTGATTATTATCAAACGTTTCGTTACCTGTGAAGGCAGGTATGGGTTTATTTTCTTATTCCACCTGCGTTTATTAATGGTTTTCATGGGTTTTGAACTAAGTATGCTTCACTATCTGCACCAAAGTCTTTTCAAAATGGATAAACGATACAAGCATAGCCAGGCTGACACTAGCCTCTTTCATGTTGGGTTGATCAAAATGGTTTTAGTTTACGAGTTAGGGTTACGTCGTGATTCTTGGCATGATTTCCTCAGCCGTAATGGTTTTGGGGAGTCTAACCCTCCACAGGTAGACAAGCCCATCGTGGCCGAGAGAAAACCTACCCCTGTGCCTTATGGTGTTTTATTACCTAGACCTAAACCCGAGTCACCTACGAAGGATGTGCCAAAACAAACTGAACTTGCTAAATCTATAACCCAAAATACTAGAGCGAAGACTGGTGTTAATACTCGAGGCAAGAAAAATGCAAGATTGATCTCTCGCATGGCAAGGAACAAGTCTAAGCTTCCTGCCAAAACAGGGCCTATCGTGGTTAGCGAGGACTCTGATTCAGACATTAAACGATTTCTCTCTGAAGAATATCCTTACTCTGAGGGATTGTGTAGAAAACCGCCTCACGATTTCGTTAGGAACCTCCCTCCTTGTCTACGAGATAACCCTGACTTTCCTAGTATCGAACCACTCCATGAAACCCTCGGGGAATCATCAAAACCCACTTTTGTTCAGCCTGTTGTTGCACCTTGCGATCAATGTGGGTTATGGGTTGAAAGATATTATTTGGATGTACCTATGTTGCAATCCAGGATCTACGAGTTGGAAAACCAAGTGGCAATGCTCACTGGTCAGAATGCAAAGGTGCAACCTTCCGATAAGAAGCAATGAACCACGGGTTCAGTCCTATTCAAAAACGTCGAGTCTGCCACTGCAATTATCAATTCAAAATTGACATAAGTCCAAGCAGCTGTGATGGTATATTTTCCTCATTTATATTACTCTCTGTACATATTTCGCCTGCTCTGTTAGATAAGCATGCTTCGTTGTATATAATGTATGTTTTATTTTTGGTTATCATTCAATTGGATTTGGGTTTTGAATCGATAGATCATCGAACATATATGATTGTTTAAAATTAGCTCGATGTTCTGTTGATAATACAAGCTGTTAATATTTTTAAAAATAGTTTGTTGATTGGTATCCCTAATTTTGAATACAGTCGATGGTGTAATTCGATTTGGTTAATAGATGGGTTAACTGTTTCAATTTTCTTCGACCAGAATTCATACTTTCCTATTGATACATAACCGAATCGTAACTGATTTGATTCTCATTGATTGCAACTTATTCGAATTGGATTTTAATTAAGGTTACGATGTGGTTTCTATAATTAGTTCCGTGAAGATTGGTTTGGATTATCGCTCGATTCATGAATCTATAGATTTTATCATGCTTCTGTCCATTGACTATGTAAAGGTTTTTGAATTGATATGATTTCATCCGATTACAATGGAGGTTGTTTATGCATTGTGATTTTAATTAAAAGTTATCAATTCATTACTATGATTAGTCGATGACAGTTATGACCATATCTATGAACTGTTGGAAATTCAGCATGTAAAGTCTATGACTAGATTTATGGATAGAGTTATGCCTGTTTTATCGTGAAGATTTTTGGCTATTTGATTAAACGATTTGGATCCTATGCAAACCGATAATGGTTGTTTTATCTCATACGATTTTGATCACCATTAATTGCATTCATGGAACAATCTTGTTAAGATTTGATTTGATTTTACAACGATTGGGAAAATAGAGTCTTCCCACTCTGTCCCGATTGTATTCTATTTGATTTGATTTGATTAAAAGGATTATTTTTCCTAAATCATTTTTAATTTTTAATGATTGGATTTGATTTGATTTTGATTATATATCTGGTCCCATTTACTATTCTAGACCAGCTACAGAATCAGGAGATTCTGTAGCTAAGTCTATAGAGTCATTTTTTTATTTGTTTTCTCAATAAAATACTCCTCTAACTTGATATTTATGTCTATTACAGGCAAATTCGAATTGGTAATGGATGTGAGGAGCAGTTGGAAGATATCTTACAGATTTCACTAGCATTTTTAGTTACTTAGTTTAAGAGATTTTTGGGATTATTCCCAGATTGTGTAAACTGTTTTCTATTATTCACAAGGATGTTTTACCTTGTGAGAAACCTATATAAACCTATGGTTTTGTAATAATCCATCATCATCGGTTTTGGAAGAACAAGGATATGTAATCCTGATTGAAACTGGAGCAGAATTGATGTGTTGTTATAGCTTTTGCTTTTCAATATATCGACACTTTGTTCCAAGTTTTGTATATCATTGTGTCTATGGTTTAGTATTACTTTGCTATCTAAATCACATGCATTTGATATAATTTCTTACTGTTATACATATCTTGTTGCTTTAAAAGAGATAAAAGAACATAACAGTTGTTGATTCATTTTATGAATTATAGCTTTGTCTTCTTCATTAATTGAATTATTATATAAGTTTGCTGCACAATAGGTTTCCCTTTTGCAGGAGATTTATCATCAGAAAACTGTTATGATTTCTTTTATGTCTTGTTTGTCATGTAACATACTTCAAGAAGCAGCACAGTTGATCGTTTTCGAGAAGCTTAAGGATTAAGTGGTGTGAATTTCTTCCTCCAACCCGCTTAAGAAGTCATCTTGCACAGGACCGATTTGGAGCGTTTCCAGGTCAATTAGTTAGATGTTTACTGCTTATGTTAAGTAGTTTAATATAAATAATAGTTTAGTTAGATTTAGATTACATTGTTTAATTTCAGTAATATATATTAGATTGTCTAATCTCAGTTAGCTTTCTTTCCCTTTCATAAATACAAAAAATAAAAAAAGAGACTCTTGGCTGTCTCAGGGCAGCGATCACATGAGTTTTGCAGGTTTTAATCAAATCTGTAGTTTGTCCATATTGTATATTTGTGAATAAGGAATATCTTAGATGATAATTAGGTAGTTGATTTGAGTTATTATAATGATAGTTAGTATATTGTATGTATAAGTAGTTAGTAATTTTCAGTTAGATTAGTGTAGTTAGTTTAGTTTGCTTTATTAGTTTCTAGTTTCCTTTATTAGTTTTAGTTCTTTGTCTTTGTTTTATTAGTTTCTAGTTTCCCTTTAGATTTCTTAGCTCAAATCATTTCTCTTTGGTTTCCATACGAGACCTTAGGGTGGCCAACGGAGACGTTAAACTCGTCAGGGTGGTCCATTCCAAACGGCTTGGGTTATTTAGACAACCTCGGACCGGTTCCACTCTCCTAGTTGACGGACGGTCAATTTCGCCCGTCAACAATGGGATGATTTTGTGTATTACTTAATTGATTTTATGAACAATACTTGTTGTCTTTACCTACCATTATTTAGTTTTTTTGCTATTTACAACCCCCTCACCTTCCCACATCCC
This sequence comes from Picea engelmannii, assembly GCA_009831015.1. NCBI lineage: Eukaryota > Viridiplantae > Streptophyta > Pinopsida > Pinales > Pinaceae > Picea > Picea engelmannii. The sequence goes on from ML786625.1 coordinate 307,384, forward strand.
GTTTTCACTCTATGTTCTTAAAATGTAATTACAGTTAAGAGAATTATATTTTGAAATAAGTTGAAATCATAGTTTCTTGGTTGAAACACAGTGATATATTCTTTGATTTACATTACAGTTGATTGTTGTTTTCTTTTAGCAGTAACCATGATTATTTTCCCTCTCATTTTATCATTTTTCACTCAATACAAACCCCTCACATATCCCAAGACCTTGTGTTCACCCCCTAGTCATCTACAACAATTAAACAATTTGCATGGATTGGATTGCGTGAGTCTGATATGTTGTTGAGCCAAAGTCTATTTCATATTTTAAAAGAGTTGCCATGTATGGTTGTTAAGGGAACTATTTGCTAATCCATTATGCATAAATGAATGAGCTATTCAAATAAAAGGTTGAAAACTGAGGCCCCTCTGGAAGCGAAAGACACTACTTCCCCTTTCTCACTTTCAAATGATTACGATAAATCAGTGTCCTCTCGCATGCAATGGAGGGATGATTTCTCTCATGTGATCAGCGAGATTAGGCCTAAAGGCTCCACACAACATAAAGAAAATTCATAGAGTTTAAAAGGTGATAGTAGTAACAAAGGAAATATTGCCTCACAAACTGGAAAATATGGATTTTAAGTTTCATTTATTTGTCTATTGGTGAGAACAATTTACTTCAGATTTGTGGACAACATATTTTTTGGGATATATTGGTATTGTATTTTGAAAATGATTCAAATATCGATGTGATAATTGTCAAGCATGCATGCAATGATGGGAGTCACGAGGAGATATGTTTTTGTTTAATTAACTAATTATGCTATAATTGTTAAGAGATAAATTACATTCACAAGGGGTCTCACCTACTAGTTATTATTTAATTATAACCCTTACTATGATTTATTACTTTTCCCCCTTAACTAAAAGGTTGGTTGAGTTTTTAGTTAACTTAACTAATGAGGTAGTTCAACTACCTCAACCAATTCTAATTTTCTAAAAGGAAAAGGAAAGGGAGGAACAAGAGGAGGATACAAGGAGAAGCATACTAAGGTTTTATCTTTGATTTTATGTTGAGATAGTTCAATTCTCATTCATTCCTTAATTTATAAGAAGCCTAAATATTTTTTATGACAGAAGGGTCTTATTGTAGACATCAAGATTCAGGGTTGAATTACATCATTCAGACACTTGTTTTTCAGAGGTGTTGATCTATCTTTGATAGTCTACGTAGACTTGTCTGTTTCAGAATTAGTTTTTATCATTGATAAAGGCTATTATGCAGAGTCGAGTGGGAAACAATATGTGGCAAGTTGATCTAGATTTTAGAGTTCAGTTTTTCATTTTCTATTAGAGGTCATTTTGTATGTTCCATCGGGGATGTCTAAGTTTGAATTTGGTCCAAAATTTTTGTCTGGATTTTTTTAAAGAGAATGAATCTTTGGTGAATTGGAATGAAATAAAGGATTGATTTATGTCTCATCTGTCTTCATTATCATCTTGGTGTATTTAATTCTATCTCTACATTTATTTCAACAACTGTTATATTCAAAAAATCATATAAATAGTGAATTTTCCAGCAAGCTTTTATTTATAAAAAGACTAGCCTAAACACTTGTAATCAATACTTGTGAGTTAGTATATTAGTTTTGATGGCTATAAACATAGGGTGACATTCCCGTCTATTTTTCTTTAGCCAAGAAGAATCTGAAAATGCTTTATTAATATCATTTCATATATTTTCCTCAACAAGGGTTGATATGATAGATGAAGGAAAGAACATTGGGCAGTGGGTAAGGAAGTCAATAGGGCCTATGTCGGCCTTTGATCCTCAGTAAGAAAATAATATATATTACATATAAAGAAAATAAGTACTCATATTGGATTGGGGAGTGTCAACTTCAGGTGCACCTCAAGTAGAATATTGTGTTGTGCCAAAGAAACCAATTGAAAAGGTAAGCATGCTAACATAATTCTTCAAGAGTTTTGTAGAGATAATGAAAGCTGAAACTATGCTATTTATAGTATATGACATGATTGATCACTGTAAAAGAGGAAAGGAAACTCCTATCACCCGAAGGATGGTAAATAAGGTACTTTGGAGGAAGAGAACCAGTGGAGAATTCAGATTCAGTGTGCAGATTGGGGAGTATGATGTTGACAATGTTATCATGGAATTGGGATCCAACATGAATGTTTTACCTAAGAAGACATAGGACATGATAGGATAACCCAACTTATTATGGTGTCGTGTTCAATTAAGGCTCGTAAATTAGCACAAAATAGTCTTGATTGGTCCTTTGACAAGATTACTTGTGAACATATATGGGGTTCGAAGCATGGAAAAATTTGAAGTTATTGATATCATGGATAACAGTCAACCATATACAACATTGATGGTATTATAATGGTATTTTGATAAGAAAGAGATCATGAAATTGAAGAGGAGGGAGATGATATTTGAGGTTGAATATTTGAAAGTTACTAGACCCTTAAACCCATCAAAAGGAAAAAGATACATAGATCCAACCAAAGGAAATGACATTGAAAACGTATACAACATGACAATGCAGATGGACGATTATGTCAACCCTAAAGAAAATGGTGCATTAAGTTGGTGAAGTATCATTTCATGTGCATAAGATTTTGAATAATGTCTAGAGCATTGGAAATAGAGGATGCATGAGGTATTAGCTAGATGATGTGCATGCATAACCTGATCCTTGTGCTAGATTCGAACAAGTTGTTTGATCCACCCAGGTAGGATGGATTAACTGATATAACCATTTTTGTAAAGGCATTTGAATTGTAGGTACATTAACAAAAAATACTATTAGTACTAGATGTTGTCTTAAAGGTGACCCCATCTAGATGGTGGTCTACACACAGAGAGGAAATGAAAGACTGGTCACAGTGCAATAAATTAATGTAGATAAGGTTTGGCTCTGAGGAAGAAAAAATTTCGTAGAAGTAAAAAGGAGAGAGTGATCCAGCGTATCATGTTTAAAAGTTCAAGGATCTATTGATTTCAGTACCAGAAACAAAATAGACACATATATTTATACACACACTCGACACAATTCCAAAGAACTGGTATTTGGAATTGGAAATATGCAGGGAGACACCAGGAAGGGAAGAAATGGTCCAAAGGTTCAAAATCATGTTCACATTGAAAATGAATCTCCATTAATAGATGTAGTGCTACATGCTATCCAGAGGAATATATTATCGGAAGAAAAAATGATGGAGGTGGTACCAATATGCAGTGGCATCAAACCAAGGTGACTATCCATGAGTTATTAGAGTGTTACAATGTCGCTAAGGAAGAGTGTGATGAAAAGGATCCTATGAGCATATAGGTACCTGATACAAAAGGAGAATGGGTAGTAGAAGGTCCAGAACTTGAATCCACCGCATACACACAACCTACAAAGATGCAGAAGGTAAACATTGGGGCGATAGAGAATCCCAAGTTTGTTCAGATAGGAGATTATTGGAGTGATGAGACAACTAAGAAGATTGCATACTTACTACGAGAATATCAGGACCTATTCCCAATGACAATTTTAGAGATGAAGGGAATAGTAGGAGACTTAGGCAAGATGAATAGTGTGACAGAGGCCTTACAGGTTAAATCCGAGGTACAAGGAGAAAGTGAAGGTTGAAATAGATAGGATGTTGGATGAAAGAATTATTGAACCGGTAAAGGAATCCAAATGGATCAGTCCAATAGTAGTGTAGGAAAAAAATATAGGAGAATGAAGATCTGTGTGGATCTAAGGAATTTGAATGATGCATTCTTACATGACCCATTCCAAACACTCGTCACGAATGAGGTAATTCTGGAGAATGTAGGAGGACAAGAGACTCATTCTTTCATATATGGATTCTCTAGGTACCATCAGATAAAAATTGCGCAGGTGAACTGACACAAGAATATGTTCGTGACAGAGTGGGGGCATTATCAGTATATAGTTATTCCATTCGAATTGAAGAATTCCCATGCATTGTTTTTGAGAGTAGCGGTTGCAGCATTCAAGGAGGTCATTCATAAGTTCCTAGAAGTCTACTTTGATGATTGGACGATGTTCGGTCTACTGAAGGATCATATAGAAGTCCTTAGGCTCATGTTCGATCGGTGCAGATGGTGTCAGATTTCATTGAGCCTGAAGAAGTGTATCTTTTGCACATCGTTTGGAATTATGTTGGGACATGTAGTGTGAAAACAAGGATTATAGTAGATCTAGATAAGATTGCAGTAATTATGGAGTTATAACCTCCTACATCAGTCATAAAAATGAGGGAAACATTGGTACATACAGGTTATTACAGGAAATTTATCAAAGGATATGTGTAGACCACAACACCAATGGAAATGCTACTAAAGAAGGAAGAAAAGTTTCAATGAAATGAGGGTTGTCAGAAGGGGTTGGACACCTTGAAATAAAAACTCGTAACTGCACTGATTTTAATCTTTCCCGATTGGAAAAAAGAGTTCCATGTACATGTAGATGCATCGTCCATAGTGTTGGGCACAATACTATCCCAATCAGGGGAAGGTGACATAAATCACCCAATTTATTTTGCAAGTAGGATGTTGTCTATAGTAGAGAAGAATTATACTACCAAAGAACAAGAAGGACTGGAAATGGTCTATGCGCTACAGAAGTTCAGACATTATTTATTGGGGTCTCATTTTAAGATGTATACAGACCATTCTTCATTAAAATACTTAGTCAATAAGCTAGTGTTGGGGGGGAGAATATGCAAATGTCTAGTTTTATTTTAGGACTATGACTTTGAGTTTTTAGTGAAACCAGGGAAGTTGAATGTAGGACCAGATAATGTATCATGCATATTGTCAAGTGAAGATGAAGGAAATTTAGATGACAACTTCCCATATGTGCATCTATTTGAAATAAGGATGGTTGATGATTACTTTTAGGATATCGTACATTTTCTAAGTACATGTATGGATCCATTGGATATGACAATTGTTTAGAATAACCAACTGGTACTAAAAGAAATAGATTATAAGTTGATTGCAAGGAATCTATACAATTTGGGTGTAGATGGAATACTGAAGTGTTGTGTTGGAACACGAGAGAGCGATGATACTTCAATAAGAGCATGATGGGATTGCAAGAGGACATTATGCAGGGAGAGTAACTACAAAAAATATTTTGTGCAGAGGGATTTGGTGGCCTACACTTCACAAATATGTGAGGGAGTATTCCCATTCATGGAATGTATGCCAATGACTGGGAAAGCCATGTAGGAGGGATGAAATTCCTTTGAATCCACAAATTATGTTGCAAGAATTTGAGAAATGGGCCATAGAATTTTTCGTGCCAATCAATCCACATGAAAGAAGATAAAGGGCAAGGTACATAAACACTGTGACAAAGTATTTTAAAAGGTGTGAAGAAGAAACACTCGTTACAGATTGCATTGTAGAGATTGTTGCACGGTTTCTATCCAAGAATGTAGTCAAAAGATATACTATGAAGCATATATATAAAAAAACAAAGAACCACTTCACAGTTTTACAATCACAAGACCATTAAAAACATTAAAGCATAGAAACAATGGTTATGAAGTGGGAATGATAGGTCATAAAAATGACGTATGAGTATTAAATGGTAGAAGATCATAAATCATGATAGATCGATAGTACGAGGGAAACATAACATGATGGATTTGGTAATATCTGATTAACCACAATGGAAGATTGGAAGAAGTTAAGGCAGGATGATACATGTATAATTTCCACAAACTCACAAAAACAACATGAAATAGTTAAGTCTAAGTCATTGTTTCATGCAAGAGGGAGAAAACAGAGTGAACCAAAGTGAATTTGAGAAAATATCTGAGATAAAACCACCCACAAAGAGACACAGATATAGTCCATCATTCCTTCAGAAAAGTGGAATGTCACCGCCCAAATTTGGATCAACATTTGCAGCAGTGAGGAAATAGGAGAAGTGACCAGTGGTTACACCAGAGGTTAGGGAGAAAGCCAAAGATTTGGATTTGGAGCCATAAAAAAATTCACAAAGACTACTTACCACCAAGGACAAATGATGCACCACCAGTTCTGGTTGGTGTAAGTAGTGAAGAAGATATGTTGGGGAATATTGCCAGGATAAATATTATGGATCATGATATAATAGATGCATATAAATTCACTGCGTTGGTCAGGGATCAATATTTTCACACTAGGAGAATCCCAGGAACAGGAGAAATACTACTAGAGTGATGCAGGAGCATCACTCCACCTCAACACGTGCCAGTCAATAAACACGCATGGTGCACATTCAAGGAAGGGAGAGGCGTCTCCCTCTATTTTTTTCCTCAAGAATCAAAAACATAATTCTATCCTTAATGATGACAAGATGAAAGAGCCAAGACATGCCTTCACATAAGATAGAGATAAGGTCTCCATTAAGCGGTTGATGACAGGAAGGATTTGCATCCAATTTAGAGTAGATTTCCATCATTGTAATTTTCCCATAAGATAGGTGTTTTAAATGGTGATTTGACACCACTAGTTTAGCTTACGAGGGAGGCTCATCGAACCCCTCTTGTATAAATATTTGTATTGTTTCCAAAAGAAGAGTTAGATGGTTGTAGGTTGTAGACAAATTCATAGGAGAGATATAGGGATCCGAGACTCATTCGTAGCTTAGACTCTACTATTGTAATTTGACATTCCACCATTAATAGAAAATGACATTTTTTCCTGTTGACAATTTATGTGTAATGGATGTTGTGTTTTGAATGTCATTTGTATGCTTTTGAGTTGTAGATGTATGTTAGAAATCGTCTGTAGGGATAGAGATATAGTTTTCTATCTATGAGTGTGTTGAATTGGGTCTAGTTCTCTAGGCTAAGTATAAGGACTTCTCGACAAAGAGAGGAAAATCTATGAGCCAATGCAAGGAGTGTGTGTCTAAACTCAGTGGAGTCAGGAGAGAACCTACCAAGAGGGAATACAATATTAATTCATAGAATCGGGGAGAAATTTCAAGGTGGTTAAGTACCTTAGAAGAAAATATTGTGTAGGAGGAAACACAAATCAGAGTTACTGAACACTCTGAAACACTCTTCTAGGAGGGCATCGAGTTGGTGTGAGGATGCACACTACTGAGACATTTGGAAGTGTTGGAACCCTTAATATATCCCAAAATTACTGAATGTTCTAAGAAAGGAAGGATTTGCTAGAGTGCATCGACGAAGGAAAGGATATTCCTTAAACACTTCAGGAAGCAAAGGGAGAGGTCGTAAAAAATTAAGCCGAGCACAAGGAATGTGCCAGAGAAACTGTAATTCCATCCTATAAAGATAAGAGGGAAGAGCAAGAAGTTGCAAGGAGGGAACGAGTAATTTCACAAGGGGTGGTGAACTAAGAGATTTTCAAGCCAAGAAAAGTCACATAAGTATCTGTGCATAACTTTGCAAGGAGTGCAGAAAGATTTCGATAATAACCTAAGTCTCAAAAGAAATAATTTTCACTAAGTGTGAAAAAAAGTCGAGAACTTGTCGAAGTCTCAAAGACAGAAAAATCATCCATCATCGAGGAGGAGACAAGTGGCAGACGATCGAGAGGTTTGGGAGTAGGAAATTTGGGAGGTTTTCCAAGAGAAAGAAAATATCTTCGTGAAGTTGTAGAACATGAAGGGATTCTAGACCGTTGGATCTAGGAGGACACGTGGTAGAGATCTGTGTATTTTGGAGGAAGAACCTTTCGAGAAAATTCAAGGAGAGAATACCCGAAGAGATTGGAGCCGTAGTAATCCTAGTCGTCTATTGAGATAAGAAATATGGATTTGGGATCGACACTGCACTGATTCGCAAGTCAAGAAGGAGAGATTCAAGAGAAGAGAGGACTCGCGAAGTCTGAACTCACAAGTTTATCACAACCATTGATCACGAGAGGAACACGAATCGTAGATGTGGTCTTGAAGAAATTGTTGATTCAGAAATTGGGCAAAGGAGAGCAAGCCACTCACGAGAGTTCTGAATCATGGAGTCACAAAGGGAGTTAGCCCATGGTCGTAGGTCATGGTCACACCAAAGGAGGAGTCTAGAATAAAGAGCTAGCGTCATTGGCGTTAAATTTAGAAAGCGCTAAGGAGAGGGTCTGCGGGTGCCACATAAACTGTGCCAGGATATGAAGGATGTGTGATAGAGTTTCAGGTTCCAAGGAGGAATCTAAAGAGTCGCTCCGACTCAAGTATATCAAACGATCCTAGATTGTGAGTTCAACGCCATAAAGTGGTATCAGGGATTGATTTTTCTTGTAGATGGAAGGAAAAGGAGTAAGGAGGTGAAGGAGATAGTCTGATACCATCATAAGTGGTATCATAGGTTGTTTTGTCTACAGATTGTAGGCAAAGGAGACAAAATGTGATACTCTGTTGAAACTGTTGCAAGGTGTGCAATAGATGTTAAGACAACCGAGAGGGTTGCAGGTGAAGTGAGATGGACATTGAAGGTCACAAGAATCGTCAAGGAGAAGTCTTCCCACAGAAAAGAAGAGCGGAGATGGAAAAGGAGCTCAGTGAAATCTGATCCCAGATGGAGAAGATAACATTCAATATGCAACATGAGTTGAAGGTACAGTGGAGGTATGAGTGGCCAATGAAACAAAGAGAAAAATGGCCTATCCAACAATTGGTTTCCAGAAAGAAGCGCTCAGAGTTGAGAAGATGGCCGAGGGAATTTGAAACCCTCAGTGATGCAGAGGAAGTGGTTTACACCTATGAACCAGAAGTTGGGAAAAGCCTCATTGATGAGGAAGAGAGATCAAGTCAGGATCTCATAGACTGCTAGGGGAGCATTGGTGGAAATTCATGTTTCCAGGTGGGGAATGAGAAGAGGTTAGTGGATATCATAGACTACCTGGTGGGCAGAGGAGACATCCCATATTGCTAGGTGGGAAAGGGAGAAGACATGATCTCATTTGAGAGTTCGCATCAGCATAGGGAGTTGACAGATGAAGAGGAGGAAGAAGAAATACCTCACTCAGATGAAGATTCGTGTAGAATGAAGAGTCATATGAATGACAATGATGAGAATTTGAAAACTTCCACCATTGAAGAGGAGGATCAGAGGACCATTCTGATCATTGGGGGAATTGAGATATTTCTACAAAGAATCCTAGTTGAGGCCATAGCATGCATTGCAAGAGAAGCAACAGAAGGACGGCCTGCAAAGACTGTCATGGAGGAGAAGGAACAAATACTGAAATCTGTCCCAATAGAAGGAGAATGGAATTCAATGGAATCGTTTGACATTTTCATTCCGAAAGATGGAGAGGAGATGATTGTATCACTGGAGTCTGTAGTAGAAGAGGAAGCATAAATTATAGAATTTGTTGATCTGTGTGAGGAATTGGAATCCCTAGAGAGAAGGGTGGTAGTGAAAATCATGCACATCCAATAGGCTAAATTGGAAGAAGATGGAGGATCATACCAGCAGGAGGAGGAACTGGAGGAAGTTGGAATGGACCCAACTGAAGAACCTTCATGAGAAAATCTATCAGAGGAGGAAGATGAGAAGAATCCTAGTAATGAGAGTTCTATAGGAGTGGAATTTGTAGTAGAGTGGAAAGATAAGGCCACAAATGAAGAGGATAACTTGTGAGATCAGTGTGATTTACCAATGGAAAAGGAATGAATGTAGAAAGTTGGTGTGCAAAGGAAGAGTCAGTCGATGGAGCAGCTAGATGAGATGATCGAGGAGATAAGGAAGTTGATTTTGGAGTCAATGTAAGAAGTGGTCAACATGAGGAGGCTAGAGAATAGGAAACCTGCAAGAGCAGCGGATAAGATGCAACGACAACAACAAAACAAAGGAGCTGAATGACAACTCTAGGAGAGATTTTTAGATCTAGGAGGATTTCAGCCATGCTGAAATCTCATGAGTAGGAGCTCATGATTTTCGTAGCCATGGAGTACGATGCAGGAACATCCCTCCACCTCAGCATTCTCTAGCCAATAAACATGCATGGTGTGCATTCAAGGAAGGGAGAGGCGCTACCCTCTCATTTTTTCCTTGAGAATCAAAAGCATAATTCTGGCTTTAATGATGAGAAGCTGGAAGATCCAAGACATGCCTTCACACAAGATGAAGATAAGGACACCATTAAGTGGTTGATGTCAGGGAGGATATTTATCCGATTTGGAGCAAGTTTCCATCATTGTAATTTGCCCGTTAGATAGGCATTTTAAATGGTGATTTGATACCACTAATTTAGCATGCGAGGGAAGCTCGTCGAGCCCCTCTAGTATAAATCTTTGTATTGTTTCCGAAAGGAGATTTAGTTGGTTGTAGGTTGTAGATAGATGCATAGGAGAGATACAATGAGCCAATAATTAGTCGTAGCTAGGACTCTACTATTGTAATTTTACATTCCATCATTAATAGAAAATGATAGTTTTTCTTGTTCACGATTTCTTTGTAATGGATGTTGTGTTTTGAATGTAATTTGTATGCATTTGAGTTGTAGATGTATGTAAAAAATCGTCAGTAGGGATAGAGATATATTTTTCTATCTGTGAGTGTATTGAATTAGGTATGGTTCTCTAAGATAAGTGCAAAAAGTGCGCGACAGAGATAGGAAACTCTGTGAGTCGACGCAAGGAGTGCATGTATGAACTCAGTGGCATCAGAAGAGAAGTTGTCAGGAGGGCATACCATATTAATTCATAGACTCATGGAGAAATTTCAAGGTGGTTAAGTACCTTGGAAGAAAAGATTGTGTAGGAGGAAACACAACTCAGAGTTACTGAACACTCTGAAACACTCTTCCTAGAGGGCATCGAGTTGGTGTGAGGATGCATAGTACTGACACATTTGGAAGTGTTGGAACCCTTAAGAGAATCCAAAAATTACTGAATATTCTGAGGAAGGAGGGATTTGATAGAGTGCATCGACGAAGGAAAGGATATTTCTTAAACCCTTTAGGAATCAAAGGCTGAGGCCGTCAAAAACTTAGTCGAGCACAAGGAGTGTGCCAAAGAAACTGTAAGTCCATCTTAAAAAGATCAGGGGGAAGAGTAAGAAGTTGCTAGTATTGCATGAGGAAGTTCACAAGGGGTGGTGAAATCATAGGTTTTCAAGCCGAGAAAAGTCACATAAGAATCTGTGTAGAACTCTACAAGGAGTGCATAAATATTTTGAGAATAGCCTAAGACCCGAAAGAAAGAATTTTTGCTAAGTGTGAAAAGAAGTCAAGGACTTGCCGAAGTCCCAAAGACAGAAAAGTTGTTTATCTTCGAGGAGGAGATAGGTGGTAGAAGATCGAGAGGTTCAGGAGAAGGAACTTCGAGAGGTTTTCTAGGAGAAAAAAAATGTCTTCGTGAAGTTGCAGAATGCGAAGCGATTCTGAACCGTTTGATCTAGGAGGAAACGTGGTAGAGATTTACGTATTTCGAAGGAAGAACCCTTCGATAAAAGTAAAGGAGATAATACCCAAAGTGTTGGCATGTTTACAGGCAGAGTGTGCTTGTCATTGATGGCAAGAACAACAATAAGGATGGCATATAAGAAGAAATGATGGCAAACAGGAAAGAAACAATGATAGCATCGAGAATTGTTATCTACAAGCTTAGGAGGAATAGTGTAGAGTTGCACACAGAGCGCAAGTGTGTGCCAGGGCCAAGGTTAAGTTCATTTCCAAAGCTCAGAAGCGATAACATATTCCATATGTGCAGATGAGGTCCATGAGAACAAACTCACAGGAGGAGAAACGGTCGAGACCCGTGAACACTTACAAAATCTTCTAAGTTGGAGAGATCATAATCTTAGGAGGGAGAGTGACAGTGGTTGTTGGATCACCAATCCTGAATACTCGATGATTGTTAGATCAATATCCATTGACCATAGGAAGTGTAGAGGAGAAGTACAGATCTGATCTGTTGGATCTGAGCAATGAGGATCAACAATCATTGGATCTAGAAATAAATGCATGAAGGATAAGACATTGGATGAGCATAGGAGAGTAGACTTGTCAAAGTCCTCAAGTCCCTAAGTAAGAAGGGACTGTCCATTGTGAATACTTTGAGGTGGGACACGATCCTCAAATCTAGAGAAAATCACTTCAAGGATTTTTCAGTTTGAGACTTGAAAAACCCTAATTCCGGAGAGCCAGAGTAAATGACAAACGTCATATAAGTTTGAAGTGAAAGGGCAGGATAAGCTAGAAAATCATCATCGCATAAATATCGAGTTGTCAATCTGAGAACATGATCGACGAGAAACATTTAGTTCGGGTCTAAAAGTTGCGAGGAGGTTATTATTCGGGGACTCTCACTTAGGAATAATTGGCGACTTGAAAAGTTGAAATACCCAAAGTCCCAAAGGCCGAAGTCTTGAAGTGAATGAGGATCCACGTCAATAAGAACACGTGATGCAATCAGACAATGAAAAGTGTCAAGATGATTCGACACTTCAGGTACGTGCAAATCACAAATCTGAGTGACACGTGGAAGCTACTAGGCTCATGGCATGTCATCAAGTGACGTAAGTAAGTGACATCACTCTGAAAGTTTTACTCCGGGAGTTTTACCACCAACAGATGCCCTAAGTCCCGAAGTCCTGAATGTCGAAGTCCCGAAGTGGATATGGGTCGTCCAATCTGAAGAGCACTTCAGATGCATTCTCAATTGTTGATCTAGTACAGTGGAAGGACAGTGTAAGTGGAAGTATTAACCAATAAGAAGAAGTTTCCACTGCCTATGACTTATTCAGCAGGTGACCACTCCAGAGGAGAATGAAGCAACAATCAACTTAAAGTTCTGAACTGTCAAAGTCACCTATGATTGTTGATCAAGCAGGAGGGTACGTGTCAATGGATCGTGAACTCCGGGTGAAACTACTCTGGAAAAATGAAAAGGATAAAGGTTTGATATTGCCAAAGGCCGAAGTCCTGGACCAGAGGATAGCCATTGGATTAAAGAGGACATGCGTCAGAGGATTGTCATCTCTGGGAAAAACCAAAGGAAGGATGAAAGAATGTTGAGAGTTGAGATTTTCGAACCCCAAATGCCCGAAGGGATTGTGACCATTGATCCAAAAGGGACACGCATCGTTGGATAGTGGACTCCGAGTGAAATGCTCTGGGAGAAAGAAGAGTTTGAGAATCAAAACTTCTAAATCTCGAAAGGAGAAATCGATCTTGTCCATTGGTTTGGAGGGCCACATGTCACCTGATCATTGAGACTAAGGATCACGCGTGGACATAGGAAATAACACAGAAAAGGAAGATAAATCAGAGTCAATGGTCGAAGGAGCACCGTCAATAGTGTGAGATTGATGATCCCATCGCATTGCAGGGCTAGAACATGCTTGGGACTTAATTTTGCATGAGCAAGCCTCAATTGAAACCATGGTTTTGGAGAAAGGATGCATGGAGGCTCATAGTGAATTGCAGGGCGAAAAGCAAGTTTCCCTCAAACCGCCTATGGATGTGCTCGCAATTGCGTCGTCATGTGAAGTTCATAGCCCAAGGTAATATAGTGAAAAGGATCTAGTGCTCACTAAATGGAGCTCAGGAAGAAACTTTATAACAGACATAAGGTCAACACCATAGGTCACATGAAGGAAGGGGATTAGAAGCCAAAGAAGCCATAATTAACTGGCTGTAACTGCCAGAACGGAGTGATTGTATCAGCCATAGAACTTGGGGTGCTCCAAGGTGATCGCTAGAGGAGATGATAAGTCTCGAGGTAACTTCCAGTGGAATGAAGACTGATCATAGAGACAATTGACAGATGGCAAAGTGTCAAAGTCTGTAACTGCAATAGAGAGGATAATCTCAATTGTGACAAGGAAGACGAAGTGTTGCACTACCCGAGAAGGAAAAGAATATCAGTATAAGACATTGATGATGAAAAGACTCAGTATAACTGCCAAAGAAGATGATGAGTTGAATGGATGATCTGGTAGAGGACTAGGCATGATAAATATCCAAAAAAAAAAAAGATATTGTTGCTTCTGTTGAGTGTGATTTATGTGGGTAGAAGCATGTTGTGTGAAGGATTTGAAATGCACAGAAGAGGGATAACATAGAGGATGTATATGGTGCACAAAGAATTAAATGCAGGAGTAGAGAAAGCATAAGGGGGGCGAGAAGGAAGACACTAATGTAGGCAAAGAAGAGCAAAGAAGTGTAGCAAAACAATGATGAGACTGGTAAGCCATTGATAAATGTTGTATCACTGTGATAAATTTAATAAAGAAAATATTTATATTATAGAGTGGTAGGCAGGTTATAGGGAGGATTGTTGTCCTCAGAGTTTCAAGTAGGTTCTTGAACAGAGGGAGTTGGTGCTTCCTTCTAGTGGTTGCTATATAAATCAAAGATTTGTTGCTCTCAACAAGTTTTTTCTTGTAAAACAGAGGTGGTAGCCGCAAAAGGAGTTGGTGCTCATAAGAATGATAATGTATAGAAAATATAGACTACTTATCATATCGGGAAGAAGAGGTTTTTCCCTTTATGGGTTTCCTCAGGAAATATCTGTCTCTGTATATTTCATGTGTGTGATTGATGTTGAATATTCTATTTCTTACTTACCTACATTATTGTGATCATCATTGAGTGTTCTGTAAAGATCTTAAAATGGGCATAATTGTTTAAGCACAATAACAACTGATTCACCCCCCCTCTCAGTTTTCCAACAATTGGTATCAGAGTTGGTTCCTTTTATCTAAAGGTAGATACTAGAGATTAAACATGACTATCCATGAAGGAAATTCAACCAATAAGGCCCCCTTGTTCAATGGAACAAACTTTTCCTTCTATAAAGTTAGGATGAGAACCTACATAATGGCTTTAGGTGCAGATGTCTAGGATGTGGTAGAGACTAGTTATGTAAAGCTAGTTGTACTATCTTCTAAGGATGACAAACTAGAATTCAACTTCAACACTAAGGCTATGAATGCTATTGTGAGTGGGCTTGTAGAAACAAAGTTTGTAAAAATTATGCACTTAGAATCTGCCAAAGAAATGTGGGACTAACTCAGTAGTAGTTATGAAGGTAATGAGAAGGTAAAGGATGCCAAGATTCAAACCTACATATTACAGTTTGAACAAGTAAATATGAAAGAGGATGAAACTGTTGGGAAGTACTTTCTAAGAGTTGAAGAACTAGTAAATGCAATGATAGGACTTGGTGAAAAATTTGAGGATGTTTCTTTAGTTAAGAAATTTTTTAGATGTTTGCCAGATAGGTTCAACTGAAAGGTCTATGCTATAGAAGAACTTAATGATCTAAAAACTCTGTCTATTGACCAACTCCCAGGAACTCCGACTACCTATGAAATGAGGATAGTTAAAGATAAACCCACCTTTAGAGAATCGTCATTTAAAGTAGATAAGAATGAGGGTTCTGAGCCTGATGAAATTGAAGAAAAATTTGGGAGAGGACTGAAGAAAGCATTAGACAAGTACCAAGGAAAAATTCCCTTCAAATGTTTTAACTGTGGAAATATAGGTCACTTTGAATCTAAGTGTCCACACAAGAAGCAAGATCAAAATTATGAAGGTGAAAAGAAGTACAAACCCAAGAGATTTGGTAAAAAGAAAAGTTTATGTGTAAACAATGATGACTCTTCAGAAGACACAGATAGTGACTCTTCCTCTAAAGATAAGGTTAATGGATTTATGCTTATGGCCAAAGAGGATTATGACAATAAAATCACATGAAGTGATGTTGATGATGAAGAAGTTGCGGTTGACTTGGAAGGAGAATTGATCAGTGCTCTAGAAGAAATTGTTAAACTTAGATATAAGAAGAAAAAACAAAAACAATTGCTTATACATTTTGAGAAAGACAATAAAAAACTTGATGAAGACTCTTCCCTACTAAAAGTGGAATTAGAAGAGGCAAAGAAAATAGAGGACATTTTGAAACAATAGTTATAAGAAAATAAGGCAAGATGTGAATCCTTGGAATAAGAGGTAGTAAAAAAAAGAAAAGAGATGGATAAGTTTAAAGCATTGTATCTCCAAAATCTTCCAAGAATTAAAGCCTCAACAAAACTGAATGACATTCTGAGCAAAAAAAGATCTCCCTTATTGAAGATTGGTTTAGGTTATATAAGTGGTTCAAGAAGAAAACAGATGGAAAGCAAAGATCTAGTAAATATGATCAAGTTCCAAGTCAACAGACAATCATACCTTGTGAGTACTTTATCACCAAAAGCTAATAAAGACAATATGATCCATGATAAAAAAAAAAAATATCACAAGATGGAGCAATAAATGCGAAGAAGAAGGCCATTCTTCAGGTATCAAAATTTCTTCCATGGTTATTTTTTTTACTGTTCAGATTTTGGTCATAAGATTGTAAATTGTCAAATTAAGTTTAGAGACATACAACTGAGGAGGTCAAGAAATAACCAATCTTTGCAACATACAAATAAACAACCAATGAGTAGAAAAAGTAGCACCAACCACTTTGACCTATCGAACAATGATCTCAAATGTTATAAATGTCATAAATTCAGCCACAAAGCTACAAAATTCCATCTAAATAAGTACAAGGCAAAAGAAGTACAAGGCAGATCCAAGGATAAATCCCTTAGCTAGAAAAGTCAGCACATGGAAAATGAAAGATAGTGAAAATTGTATTGGTCTAGTACTTTCTTCTCAAAAACAAAAATACCCATGGTATATAGACAATGGATGTTCCAAGCACCTGACTAGAGACAAGAATAAGTTTATGTCTATAAGTAAAAAGAAAACAATAAATGTAACATTTGGAAATGATGAACGAGGTAAAATCAAGGGTAAAGGGATGGTGAGTTTGAGTAATGGTAAAGGAAAATCCCAAGATGTTCTTCATGTAGATGGGATGAAACTTAACTTCCTGAATGTAAGTCAAATGTGTGACAGAGGATGTGAAGTGGTGTTCACTTCCAAGGATTGTAATATAAAGTATGTAAATTTAGGACAAGTGGTGGCTAAAGGCATAAGGACAAAAAATAATGTATATGTGTTGAAAGAAGATGAAGAAGAGTGTAATCTAAGAAAACATGATGAAATATGGTTATGGCATAGGAGACTTGGACATCTAAACTTTGAACACTTAATCAAGCTCAAACATCTTGAGGCAGTAAAATATATTCCAAGAATATCAAAGCCATGAGACTCTGTGTGTAAACCCTTCCAAGTAGGAAATCTAACTAGGACATAGTTTAAATCCAAGAGCTCTACTTCAACAGATAAACCAATCCAATTAGTTCATATCGATTTATGTGTACCATCAAGACAGAAAGGCACAGGGAAGGAAAAATACTTTATGTTGATCATTTATGATTACTCAAGACTCACTTAGGTTGCTTTTCTCAAAGAAAAGGCTGAATAATTTGAGAAATTTAAAATATGTAAGGCTTTAACTGAGAATCAAATAGGAAAGAGGTTAAATGAAGTAAGATCAGACAACGGAGGAGAATTTATGTCAAGTGATTTTAAGGAATTCTGTGATAAACATGGGATCAAGAGAGAATACTCAATCCCAAGAACTCCACAAGAAAATGGAGTAGTTGAGAGGCAATACAGAACAATTCAGCAAATGGCTAGGTCAATGATGAATGAGAAGAACATTGGTAAAAATTACTGGGTAGAAGAAATACACACAACAGTCCATATTCTTAACAAATCCCACCTTAGACAACATAGTGACAAGACACCTTATGAACTATGGTATGGAAGACCTGCTTCAATCAAACACTTCAAAGTCTTTGGGAGTAAGTGTTACATAAATAATAATAATAAAAACCTTTGCAAGTATGATGACAAGGATGATGAAGGAATCTTATTATGATATGATATCAAAAGTAAAGGATATATATGCTTTAATAAAAGATTGCATAAATTAGTTGATTGCATTGATTTAAAGGTTGGTGAAGAAGTCTCTGTAAGAGAGGTGAGTAATATTGAGTCTACTACAGGGGACACATATGAAATTGAGGATGAATAAGTCCAAGAATCAGAAGGATAAGACTCTAAGTTAAATGAAGATACAAATACTCAGGAAGACTCAAATAAGAAGACCTAAACAAAACCACCTCTCAGAATTATTAGAAAGAATCATCTTGAAAATCAGATAATTGGTGATATGAATAAAGGAGTTTAGACAAGAAGGAAATTGATTAATGTCTGAGAACAATCTCAGATTGCCTTTCTGTCTTTTCTTGAACCTAAAGAATTTAATGCAACAAGAGAAGATGACCATTGGGTTAAATCCATGGATGATGAACTTGACCATATTGAGAAAAATAATACTTGGGAGATGGTTCCTAGACCTGAAGGTAAACATGTCATAGGTCCCAAATGGGTCTTTAAGAATAAATTAAATGAGAAGGTTACAAACAGAGTTGTTCAGTTGAATTATATTCCTTCCACAGAACATATAGCTGATATATTTACTAAACCCATAGCCAAGACACAATTTGAATATCTTTGTCAGAATATGGGTGTCATCTCTTCTCTCACCTAAGAGAGTCCATCCTGTCAAGGGGAGATTTTGTTGGTTGAATATATGATACCTCCGAAAAGTACTGCAACAACTCAGGGGGAGCATGTTTTATTTGACATTGATGTCAAAGGGGGAGAAAAGGTGTGGTCTGGATGCTACAGTTGGAGGTCTACACAGATTAGTGCATCCTTTCAGGGTTTCCATCAATTCCAATGGGGGATCTTCTTGGCATGTTTACAGGAAGAGTGTTCTTTTCATTGATGGAAATAACAATAGCGAGGACGGAATATAAGCATCAATGATGGAAAACAAGAAACAAATGATGATAGCATCGGGAATTGTTTTCTACAAGTTCGGGAGGAATAATGTGGAGTTGCACACATAGCGCAAGTGTGCGCTAGGGATGAGATTAACTTTATTTCCAAATATCATAAGCAATAATATCTTCCAAATGTGTAGACGAGGTCCAAGAGAATGGACTTGCTGGAGGAGAAAAGGTCGAGACCCGTGAACACTTATAAAATCTCCTAAGTTAGATAGATCAGAAGCTCAGGAGGGAGAGCGATAGTGGTCATTGGATCACCAATCCTGAATACCTAATGACCATTATATCAACTTCCAGTGACTAGAGGAAGCATACAGGAGAAGTATATCTCTAATCCGTTGGATTTGAGCGCCGAGGATTAGCAGTCATTGGGTCCAAAAATAAATGCACGGAGGAGAAGCCATTGGATGAGCATAGGAGAACGGACTTGTCGATGTCCAGAAGTAATCAGAGATTGTCTGTAATCAAGACTGACATGTGGCACATGATCCTCAACTCCAAAGAAAATCACTTCAAGGATTTTTCAATTTGAGACTTGAAAAACCCGAAGTCCGGAGGGCCGAAGAGCCAGAGTAAATGACATCCACCAGATCAGTTTGAAGTGGAAGGACATGATAAGATAGAAAAGAAGCATCGCAAAAAGATCAAGCCGTCGATCTGAGAACATCATCGATGAACAACATTTAGTTCAGGTCTAAAATTTGTGAGGAGGTTATTGTTCAGGGACTCTCACTTCGAAAGAATTGGCGACTTGAAAAGTCAAAATACCTGAAGTCCCGAAGGTCAAAGACCTGAAGTGAATGAGGATCCACGTAAGCAAGACTACGTCAACAAGGACACGTGACACAATCAGAAAATGAGAAGTGTCAAGTTGATTTGGCACTTCAGGTACATGAAAATCACAAATCCAAGTGACATGTGGAAGCTACTAGGCTCATGACACATCATCAAGTGACGTAAGTAAGTGACGTCACTCCAGAAGTTTTACTTGAGGATTTTTACCACTAGAATATGCCCTAAGTCTCGAGGTCTTGAATGTCGAAGTCCCGAAGTGGATACGAGTCGTCCGATATGAAGATCACTTCGGATGCATTCTCAATTGTTTTATCTAGTACAGTGGAAGGAGAGTGTAAGTGGAAGTGTTAACCTACAACAAGCAGTTTCCACCGCCTATGAATTATTCAGTAGGTGACCACTCTAGAGGAGAATGAAGCAATGATCAAATTAAATTTCCGAAGTGTTGAATTCACTTATGATCGTTGATCATGCAGGAGGGTACACTTGAACAGATCGTGAACTTCGGGAGAAACTACTTCGGGAAAAAGCGAAGGAGAAAGGTTTGAGATTGTCGAAGGTTGAAGTTCCAAAGTGATCGATAGCCATTGGATTAAAGAGGACATGTGTCAATGGGTTGTCAGCTCTGGGAAAAATCAAAGGAAGGATGAAGGAAAGTTGAGAGTTGAGATTTTTGAAGCTCGAATACCCGAAGGGATTGTGACCGTCGATCCAAACGGGACATGCATCATTAGATCATGGACTCCGAGTGAAATTGTCCAGGAGAAAGCAACGTTTGAGAATCGAAACTCCCAAAGCCCGAAAGGTAAAATCGATCTCGTCCGTTGGTTTGGAGGGCTGCATGTCACTTGATCAATGAGACTAAGGATCACGCGTGGACAGAGGGAAGAAGGCAGGAAGGGAAGATTTATCGGATTCGTTGATTGAAGGAGAACCATCAAGATCATGAGATCAATGGTTCCATCGCATTGCAGGGCCAGAACATGATTGAGCCTTAATTTTTCATGAGTGGGCCATAATATAAACCATGGTTTTAGAGAAAGGATGTGTGGAGGCTCGTAGTGAATTGCAGGGAGAAAAGTGGGTTGCCCTCAAATCGCCTATGGACGCGCCTGCAATCGTGTGGTCACGTGAAGTTCATAGCCCAAGTTCATATCGTGAAAAGGATCTATCCCTCACTAAATGGAGCTCGGGAAGCGCCTTTAGAATAGGCATATGGTCACCGCTAGAGATCACATGAAGGATGGGGCTTAGAAGCCAAAAAAGCCATAATTTAGTGGCTGTAACTACCAGAACAAAGTGATTGTCTCGGCCAGAAAACATGAGGAGACTCACGGTGATCACTAGAGGATTTGAAGAGTCTCGAGGTAACTGCTAGTGGAATGAAGACTGATCACAGAGACAATTGCGAGATGGAAAAGTGTCAAAGTCTGTAACTACAACAGAGAGGAAAAGCTCAACTGTGACAAAGAAGATGAAGTGTCGCACTACCCAAGAAGGAAAATAATCTCAGAATAATCCACTAATGATGAGAAGACTTAGTATAACCACAAAATAAGATGATGAGTTGCATGGATGATCTGGCAAAGGACTAGGCATGATAAATATACGCAAAAAAGAGAAGAGATTGTTGCTTTTGTTGAGTGTGATTTATGCAGGTAGAAGCATGTTGTGTGAAGGAGTTGAAACACACAAAAGAGGCATAGTGCAGAGGATGTATATGGCGCACAAAAAATAAAATGCAGGAATAGAGAAAGCACAAGGGGGGAGAGCAGGAAGACATTGATGCAGGCAGAGAAAAACAATGTAGTCGAACATTGATGAGACTAGTAATCCATTGATAAATGTTATATCATTGTGATAAATTTAATAAAGAAAAGATTTATATTACAAGGTGGTATGGAGGTGCTAGGGAGGACGATTGTCCTCAGAGTTTCAAGTAGGTGGTTGAACACGGGGAGTTGTAGCTTCCATCTGGTTGCAGCAAAAAAAACCAGAGTGGGAGGGTGGTGCAAGGGAGGAATATCGTTCTCTGTTATACAGGTTGGTGCCTGTGTGACTGGAAGTTGGTTCTTCCATCTAGTTGGTGATGGAACACTCTGGGAGTAGGTGTTTCCTTCTAGTGGGTTCTAGAAAAATAAAAGATTTGGTGCTCTCAGAAAGTTGTTGCTTGTAAAACAGAGGTGGTAGCCTCAAAAGGAGTTGGTTCTCATAAGAATGATAATGTATAGAAAATAAATACTACTTATCATATCAAGAATCAAAGGTTTTTCCATTTATGGGTTTCCTCAGGAAATATTTGTCTCTGTATATTTCATGTGTGTGATTGATGTTGAATATTCTATTTCTTACTTACCTGCATTATTGTGATCATCATTGATTGTTTTGTAAAGAGTTTAAAATGGGCATAATTGTTTAAGCACAGTATCAATTGATTCACCCGCCCTCTCAGTTCTCCAACATGAAGAGCATGGAGCCAAAGTAATCCTAGCCATCCATTGAGATAGGACATGTGGATTTGGTCTCATCACTTCACTGATTCGTAAGTTGCGAAGGATAGAGTCGGGAGAAGAGAGGAATCACAAAGTCCGAACTCACGATTTGATCATAGTCGTTGATTGCGAGAGGAACATGGACCGTAGATCTGGACCCGAAGAAATCACAGATTCAAAAATCAAGAAAAGGAGAGCAAGTCGCTCATGAGAGTTTCGAAGCACGGAGTCGTGAAGGGAGCTGGCCCACGGTCCTAGTCCACGGTCACATGAAAGGGGGATTCTAGCATAAAGAGCTAGCGTTGCTGCCATTAAATTTAGAAAGCGCTAAGGAGAGGGTCCACAGGTGCATAACCTATGCTAGGAAAGGAAGGACCTGAGATAGAGTTTTGGGTTCCAAGGAGGAATCTAAGGAGTTTCTTTGGCTCAAGTATATCAAAGGATCCTACACTGAGAGGTTGACGCCATCATAGAGCCATATGAATGGGCATTAGGGTTGGAGAAAGAAATAATATTGAGCTTGTTATAAATTATGCATTTTGGGTGGAGTACGAAAATTAATGTCTGCATGAAGGTGTTACTAAGATGTGTTCATGGGAGGCACTCTGGCTGGATCCCCCAGTATCAATCAATAATGTGTTAATTGTGCATATTATAGGTCTTCCAAAAGATGGCAAGGATCTACGATTGTTGTTCAAAAAGGCAGGAGAGTGGGCCCTCTCTGAGTCAAAGAAAGAGAAATTCCAAACATTTAGAGGAAAGAGGGGTATAGATGTTAAGAGATTCAATGACAAAAATGTGAGGTTTGCGATGCAGGTATTTTCCTACAAGTTACTATGAAATTTTTTCAAATATGAAGTCCCAGTTTCAATCATTTCAGCCACAAATAAGTGTGTGGAACAGGTCCAGATGAACTGGGACACCTTCTTGGTGAACCTATTCTTACAAGATTGTACTGAGGCCCAGGAAACGAGCATTTAATTCCATTATGCATGCTTTATAATATTTATTGCATTGTTTGGGTGGGAAGCACCAGGGTATAAAAGTGCTTGCACACATTAGGTTGCAACAATTTGGCTGTGAGGTATGCCAATTCATGGCACACAACAATTAAGAGAAAGAAAAATGACAATAACAACACGTTTTTTATCTACTTGGAAAACATTACCTATTTATTTCCACACACACCACACATATCAAAAGAAATAATAGTAGCATATAAGGATATCACAAGATTCAGAGCCGACATGCACCATATGTATGTGCAGGAAAAGAAGGATCCAGTGCACCAATGGTTGCCAAGTAGTTACATGTTGACAATGAAGGATGTGAGATTGATAGTGAATGACTAGGAGGAAGGATGGAAGCGCCCAACATAAAATAAAGGAAAATCATAAGAGGAGGAAGAACAAGACAAAAGTGATGAGGAACAGGGTGATGAGCAAGGAAATGATCAAACTAATGGCGTAGGTGATATGCTTGGCCCATAAACAGGACATGATATAGAAATAAAAAGGAAGGATGCAAGGAAAGAAAAAGTAGGGGGGGCGTGCAAGAAAACTAAGGTGCATAGAGAGACTTGATTTTATATATTAACTAATGATGATATGGACAGAATTGGCTAGCAGATATGGGATACCACATAAGAAATATGGGAGGAAGAAGAAAGAAAGAAAGAAGAGAAACAAAAGAAAGTGCAAGATTAGTTGGGAGTACTCTATAATATTTTGGAATCAACAAGCATTAAAAAAGATCACAGGTCTAGGGAAGGACCATCCATGGGGCCAAGGAGAGAATCAAGAAGCATGCAACCGACCCTGACACAAATAATAATAGGGCATAGAACCTTACATATTGAGATAGATGCATTGGAGCTGCCAATGGGAGAGTTGGAGGAGAAAGTAAATGCATTGGGCTATCTCAATATGGTCATATCAAGGATTCCCATGTAGAGACTACACGATTTTTAGGAATAACTATTACAGGAAATTAAGACCAGAGGAAAGGAAGCAACCCAGGAGTTGGAAAAAATGAAGGATGGAAGAAATCAGTTACAACAATAGTATGAGGTTGCACTCCAACAAAATAAGGATGTTGAAGGCCAAGTAGCGGAGGTCATGAAGGAAAAATATGAGGATGTAGAAAGGCTGAAGAAAGCCTTTAAGGAAAAGAATGAATCAGAGTGCATAGCACAAAAAACCCAAGCAACGGTCCAAACGTTATATAAGGAAATTACAGAAGTTCCCTTAGTAGTCGAAGCTACTATGGAGGACAAAGTTTTAAAAATTGGTGAATTCATTAAGGGCTTCATGGAGCATATCCAGGAACATGCCAAGAACACCGCCAAAAGTGTGCAAAGACAAGGAAAGAATGACAGCGACAATAGTTTCCAACATTAAGAGGATAGAGGGATAATGCACAAAACTTTGTGAGGAGAGTGTGCAAGTGTGGAAAAAATTAATAGAACACCCAGAGATGAAAGAAATAGAATCCAAACTAAGAGAAGCACAAAAAAAAGTGCACCAAGCTACATAAAGGGAGGCTACACTACCACCAGTGGAGCGTATGTCAGTCATTTTGTTTCAACGAAAAAAATATGTAGAAGTGAAGAAAATGAGGGATCAACAAAATATATTTAAATAAATATTGGTACCACTGCAAGAAGAATCAGTGAGGGTAATTAGATAATTGGCCACAGTGTAGTGTAAGGTAAAGTAGGCAGCTATTGAAGAAGAGGACAAACTTACAATATTAACCACATAGGGGAAGAGGAGATAGAAGCAACATAGGCCACAATCATCAAAGAGGTGGAGGTAGCCAAGGATGCCTCCAAAAACTTCATGTCGGCATGGAAGAGTAGGAAACAAGCCCAAGTGGCTCAACACGAGCCATAAGTGAGTGTTAAGGGTGTACTAGACAGGCAACTTTGGAAACAGTTTTGCAGTTTTGATGCAGTTTTTAGGAAAAATACTAAGTAGAGGAAAAGTGCATGGAAGAAGAAGGAAATATAGGGAGTGCACAACTAAGGCACATTCATGAGGAAAATGCATAGAATGAGGAAATTTCATTGAAGTCAGACAATGTGCCTACATGAGAATAAATAAAATAGAGGAATAAAGTAGAACGAGGATAAAAAAAGAGAAGAAAGTGAGATAATAAAGAATGAGAAAAGGATGATAGCCCGACATTATATAAATAAAATAACAACAAAAAAACATCATGCAGAGGGAAAAGAAACACAAACAACCAATTATCTAATGGAAGTATGCATTGTAATGGGGTATTTTGGGGATGAACAAATCAAGGTTTTTAGCCCTAGATTTCTGTATAAATATGTAATGGGTTGGGAGATAGGTTTCCTTTGTTCCTCTCTAGTGATTTATGGTTCGTTTTTAGGGGTTCCTCCATATTATTGGGTTCCATAGTTATTGAATTTAATAGTCTGTTGATGAGAAGAATCAATAAAGGAATTCTAAAGAGATGATATAGAATCTTGTTTTGTTCATCTTTTCTATGTTTTCTTATGAATTTTGTTTGTATGAATCATAGAATAGATTTTTCTTATGGTTAAATATGGTGCAAAATTCATAATTGTTACAACAATGAAGTGTATATGAATATGGAATAGCGTTATTTATTGATCCGAAATCGGATTCAGAAGCCTGACAGGGAATGAAAAATGCTCAAAAAGGAAAGTGCTCAGAATCCGACGAAACCAACACCATTGCGTCTGTCTCGTCTTCCTGATTCCGGTGGTATAATTTTTTTGTCAAACAGAGTCCGTATGGAGAAGATATCGCATTATGTCCGCCAAGCCAAACAGGCAAAATTTTTGGATGCTGACTGTACCTGTCTGTACAGTCTGTACAGGACACGTGTTAGTCCGTACAGGACATGTGGCAGGTCCGTACAGGACACCTGGCAGCACCATGAGATGACACGTAGCAGGTCCATATAGGACACGTGGAAGCCTCAGGCAGTGACACGTGTCAGGCAGATTTGGCATTTTTGGTGTACGGCTGGACCAATCCCGAGGTGACACGTGTCACCACTGAAAGGGTGACACGTGGCATGGGTGACGTCAGCAGCTGACGTGGCAGGCTGATAGAGAGTACGAAAAGGCTGACACAGCAGGTCGACGTGGCAGTATGACGCTGACGTGGCATGATGACTGGACCGTACGACGAGCTGACGTGGCAGATGACGTGGGCGAATCAACGATGGACACGCGACATATCCTGATTGGTTGACATGGAAAAATCATCGGTCGACACGTGGCATGCATCGGTTGGATGTAAGGGTGCCACGTGGCCCAATCACAGGCTGGCACGTGGCACCTCGGTTTTGGCTAATATGGTTTTGGTTTCAAAAGTATATGGAGTCGACCGGATTTGAACCGACGACCTCCCCCACCGACAGAGCTTTAATAAGAGTTCTGTGACCACTATGCCATGCTTTGGGACTTGTTATGTATGCGGGCAATAATTCTTTTAAGTTTGCATTTTGTGTATAACGGCGGGGGGTGGGGTCGGGGCTTAGCCCCGACCTCGATTCTATTCTTTGTAATGTTGCGCATGTAAATATGCGCGGGGTTGTTTATGTGCGCACCGTGGTTTTTGTATTAACATATGACCATATGTATGGGCGGTTGTTACCGTTTGGCCCATAGTCATATGAGAACACCATATGACCCGGGGGTGTACTACAACAGCGCGAGAGGTTTTATATGTATAGCCTGTGGTTCCGTGTAATGTGCCAATACGACCGGTGCTAATGCGCGTGAAAGGGGGCAAGGCCAGCGCTAGCCCAAAGGGCTAAGCGCTTGGCCATATTGAGTCATGTGACCATGCCAAGAGGGGGCGCGCCCAACAAAGGGGGCTTAAGGCCCGTTTTTAAACTATAATATGGTTTTAAAAGTGGGTTTTCAACCACTTTATGTTTTTTTTAATTAATTAAAACCATTTTTATTGTAATTAAGCCTATTTTGGGAGTTATTGGGCATTTTTAGAGCCTAATTTTTGGGAGGAAGTTGGAGATGGACAACCAACTTTCCAACTATTTAACAAAGGCCATTTTGAGGCCATGGGGACAGATTTTGGAGAGCATTCAGAGCAAAGATGCTGAGGAGAAGCCAAGTCAAAGCTAGTTTGAGGCAGGGAGACCGTTGAGGAGGAGATGTTGTCGGACGATTTCTGAGAGCTCCGGACATCCGTTTCGCATGCCGTCTTTTGTGCATGATTCTAGAGATCTGGGCGAACATGACCAGATCATTCTGGAAGCCATTTATCATTGTAATGATGTACCATTGAGCTTTCGAAAAGAAATAAAGAAGCCTCCCCTACAGAGAAAAGGCCCGGAGACGTAGGCAAAGTTGTGTCGAACTCCGTTATCAACTTGTGTATTATGGTTTGTTGTTTCTCATTGTTTTTCAGATCTGCAAATATGTTAATGGCTGTATAATTAATTTTCTTTCTCATTCTTTCGTTAAGTTTCCCAATGGTCAATTAATGCATGCAAATAAAAACTCAACCATAAGTCATTCGAAAAATCCTGACGGATCAAGTCGTATCAGAGCTAGTTGACGTTTGGATTTGAGTTTTGCATGTTAACCAGGGAATAGAACATCTCAAGGAGGAAAATGGCATCTACAGGAGGACTTTCTAAAGATGAGAAGGAGTTCAGAGATTCGGTGTTTTCCATGGCCGAGATGGTGAAGGTGTTGTATGAAGACTACTTGGAACGAAAGAGAACGGTTCAAGTGAAAGCTTCAAAGAGAAACAAAGGAAAAGAAGAATTGAAGGAAGTGCCTTCTACATCTGTTTCAGAAAACACATCTGAGGTATGCAGTGAAGGTTCCTCATCGAATTTTCCTCATTCTCATCAAGTTGGTTTTGGTGAATTCGAAAAACACACAAAAGGTGTAGGTTTGAGAATACTAACCAAGATGGGTTATGAAAAAGGAAAGGGCCTTGGATGTAGAGGACAAGGCATTGTGAATCCTATTGAGGTTGAGGAAAGGCCTCGATATTTAGGATTGGGATATGGTGAAGGGGACCTTGGAGAGTCTTCCAAGATAGGTTCCAAAACTTCGGAAGCAAGTAATGCTTCAAATGGCCAACTTAAGACATTGCAGGAATACTTCACAAAAGGAAATGGCACATCACTTCAGGGTTGCGGTAGTGAATGCAAGTCGTCTCCAAAGAAAAGTGAAGATCAACATGGAAGGTATAATGGTCATGTTTCTATTAATTCTCCTTTCGATTATAACAAGCATAATCAAGTAAACCGAAACTTATGGAAACTTATTCCATGTACTTACTGTCATTCACCTAAGCATTGTGTTGGCAAGTGTTGGAAGAGACAAACTTTGTACAGGAAACCTATGTCGACCAGGAAGGAAACACGATGTAAAGGCTCAAGTCCACAACGGAAGAAGGAGAAGGGTAAGCAGGTCTGGATGCCAAAAACTCGTTGTACGCTTTGCAACAAGAGTGGACATCAAAAGGCTAGTTGCTGGAAGATTAATCCGGAGCTTCGTCCAAGGAAGGAAAAAAGGATTTTGCACGTACCCACGAAGGAGGACGGATTACCAGCGAAGCAAGAAGAACACCGTGAAGGAAAGAAAGCAGTCACTTGGTTCTGCCAGAAGTGGATGTCTCAACCTCATTGTATTTTGCTTCCATTAATGTAATTGGATCTAGAGCAAGCTGGGTGGCCTATCCCGAGCTTGTTGAGTGGTCAGTAACCTTTTGGGGACCAAAAGGTCTTATTGTTGGGAGGTGTGATCCGAAATTGGATTCAGAAGCCTGACAGGGCACGAAAAATGCTCAAAAATGAAAGTTCTCGGAATCCGACGAAACCAAAACCATTGCATCCGTCTCATCTTCCTGATTCCGGTGGTATAATGTTTTTGTCAAATGGAGTCCGTATGGAGAAGATATCGCATTCTGTTCGCCAAGCCAAACAGGAATTTTTTTTGGATGCTGACTGTAACTGTCCGTACAGGACACGTGTCAGTCCATAAAGGACACGTGGTAGGTCTGTACATGACACATGGCAACACCAGGAGATGACATGTGGCAGGTCCGTACAGGACACGTGGCAGCCTCAGGCAGTGACACATGTCAGGCAGATTTGGCATTTTTGGTGTATGGCTGGACCAATCCCGAGGTGACACGTGTCACCAATGAAAGGGTGACACATGGCACGGGTGACATCAGAAGCTGACGTGGAAGGCTGACAGAGCGTACGGTAGAGCTGACACAGCAGGTCGACGTGGCATGATGAATGGACCGTACGGCGAACTAACGTGGCAGATGACGTGGGCGAATCAACGATGGACACGCGGCATATCCTGATTGGTTGACGTGGACGAATCATCAGTCGACATGTGGCATGCATTGGTTGGATGTAAGGGTGCCACGTGGCCCAATCACGGGCTGCCACGTGGCACCCCGGTTTTGGCTAATATGGTTTTGGTTTCAAAAGTATATGGAGTCGACCGGATTCGAACCGGCGACCTCCCCCACCGACAGAGCTTTAACAAGAGTTCTGTGACCACTACGCCATTCTTCGGGACTTGTTATGTATGCGGGAAATAATGCTTTTAAGTTTTCATTTTGTGTATAACGGCAGGGGGTGGGGCCGGGGCTTATCCCCGACCCCGATTCTATTCTTTGTAATGTTGCGCGTGTAAATATGCGCGGGGTTGGTTATGTGCGCACCGTGGTTTTTGTATTAACATATGACCATATGTATGGGCGGTTGTTACCGTTTGGCCCATAGTCATATGCGAACACCATATGACCCGGGGGTGTACTACAACAGCGCAAGAGGTTTTATATGTATAGCCTTTGGTTCCGTGTAATGTGCCAATACGACCGGTGCTAATGCGCGCGAAAGGGGGCAAGGACAGCACTAGCCCAAAGGGCTAAGCGCTTGGCCATATTGAGTCATGTGACTGTTATCCACATTTTCGGTTATCAAGATGATATTATGATTATGTCATGATAATGGAAGATCAAACTCTTCATTAAGAACTTTTTCCTGAAGAAGGTTACACTTGTCATTTTCTTAAAAATCATATTTTGAAAATAGTTCGCAGGCTGCATATATACTCGCCTGCGAAAATCCTTCATTCCCGCAGGCTGCATTCAGCTTGATTGCGAACTTTCCGCACCGTGTCAATGGTTAGAGTGCGAACATATTTTTAAGAGAGAAAATGAATAAGTTCTCGATCCTTCTAGAAGGGTGAGTTGGAGTTCGAATAGTTGGCAAAATACTGACTTTCCAGATATCTTGGGATCATTCCCTATCCAAGTAACTAATCAATCTTCTCCTATATATTGAGGAGATTACTTATGGAAATGGTTAAGAACAAGA
>ML786625.1:349734-367175 GCA_009831015.1 Picea engelmannii
TATATATATATATATATATATATATATATATATATATATATATATATATATATACCCCTTGATTTTTATCATAAAATTTGAATATTGAGATAAATTTTATTTTTACTAATCACTTACATGCATCATGCTAGAAAAGTGTGTAAACAACAAAAAAAAATGTTGCATTATTTTATTATAGATTTTTATAATTATTATGATATATTTTTATTTATTAATCACATACATGCACCAAGATGGAAAAGTGCACGAGCATAAATAGATAGATAGATATCCAATGAAACAATGAAATTATGAGATCGAGCATTAAAAACAACTTTAGGGTATTACCATGATTAATCATTCTTTTTTCTAAAATATGCATGTCTCAATCTATACTTATGGATCATATAATTTGTTTTATAGATGAAAGAGACAATAAAATATTATGCTAGAAAGAAATGATCTATATGTTTTAAAATTATGATATATATATAAATAAAAATGAATAAAAATAAAAAAACATTGTTTTTTCCTAATATGTGTATGGGTAATCCACATATGAACTCTATAACTATGGGTGGTTTCATCACTAATAATATGTGGAATATATTTAATAATCTTTCCGAAAATACAGATTATAATAGGGAGATGGAAAAATGAGTGCATTTTTGCTTATGCTACCTAAACCACTATGTTCATTAATCCAAAGATAAAACCAAAGCAAAGAATTGATCCTAACACATAGAGAAAAAGAGACATTTCCATTTTTTTTGGATTTACATGCAAATGCAGAGGTTCATAACATGCACATGTTATTAATGTGCACAAGTTATCATTACATAAAATAAAAACCATGTAAAAATCCCTTACCTACATGTTTCAAAAACAAATACTTAGGACTTATTCCTTTTATTACGGGTAAAGGACTCGTTTTCCTCTCCCAATTGTAGTCAAGGCCCTTAAAACCATCTATTTGTGCAGAATTACCTAACGATGGCTAAAATAACACTTGGAGGTAAAAACCCACACAAAGAGGGCATATGTCATGACTGAAAGAATTATTCAAAGTGCTTGAGGCATCGAAGGTTCATTTTCATACAAAAGGTCCTTATTTCTCTTTTTGACCATGGGCAAGAACCCTAGACCCATCATAATTACCCAAAACCAGTTAATGGTAACCATGTACCAATTAGACGCAAAATAGCTCATAGAAATGTCATATATGGTGTTTTAGTGCATCTTCCATGGTTTTTTAGCCTACAAAGCTTTGTTAAATTACCAAGGCCCTTATTATCCTTCCCTAACCATTGTCAAGACTAAGAGACCCATCAATGTTATGAAAACACATCATGATGTCCCATGGTAAACCACTCATAGTTGAAATATTCCAAGAGAAGGAATTTTTTGTGGATTTTAGGTGTTTCTCATGGTGATTGAGCTCCAGAAACATCATTTAAGGAAAAAATCCCTTGTTGTTTTCCCCTAACTTTGGTTAGAAACCAAGACCACTTATCTGGATAATTTAAATGGTATCTAATAAAAATACCAGGAAATTCATACAAACAATCATTGAAATAGGAAATGAATCTAATGATTCTCATGGGATGAAACTAAACCCACCCATTGGTGCAGAAGACCTCCCCCCATCACCCTACCTGCTAATAAAAAATCATGCAAACTATTTATGTTGGAATTATTTTCATTGATGTGAAAGGATAAATGTTGTCATTAATGTCATATTATAGCATTAAAATACACACAAAATTTCCAAGGTTGATTTATATATATGTTTACAAGTATATTAGAAAAGGGTGCATGTGAAAAAGTAAAAAATGAAATGGTTGTTTCAAAGCCATGGGTTTGGTTATTTTCTCATGGTATTTCAAAAAGTAAAATAGAAAAAGGAGTTAATTATTTAATCAATGGACATTTCCCTTCACGAAGGGTTATGAAAAAGTATAAAAAGAGAAAGTGTGTTGGTGCAAGATGTAGTAACATTTGAAGAAGTGGATGAACAAATATTGAATATCATTCCAAAAGGAAAGAATTGTGAAATTGGTTTTGGGTCATCTTGGCATTTTCATGATATTTTTTTTTTTTGGGGGGGGGGTGGATGTTTAATATGTTATCTCTCTATAATTTTGGAGAGATACCCTGTGGAAGTTAGGGTTCCTGAATGATCCTGAAATCAATTTCAAATAGGTCGGCTTGGAACTTTCTCTATAACTTATTTTCTAAGACATTTCATACCTTGAAATTTTGAAGAGATGGAGGAGATATATTTGGTTACATGTGATAAACATTTCAGGTGTTTGTTTTCTATACTTCCATAGACATCTCCTATGTAATTTAGGGTTGTTGAATGCTCCTGAAATTGGTTTCAAATATGTCATCTTGGCACTTTCACTATAACACATTTTCTAGAGCATTTCAGACCCTAAAATTTTGAAGAGTTGGAGGAGAGATTTATGGGTACATGTGCTAAACATTTCAGATGTTGGATAATGGGATAAGAGACACACACACACACACACACACACACACACACACACACACACACACACACACACACACACACACACACACACACACACACACACACACACTACTATTGCAAAGAAAGGGACACCGAAAAATATGGTCCAATCCCCCAAAGGGGAAGTTTTATTATAAAACCATTACTCTATATTCCATTTCTATACAAATGGTCCCTTATATAACTATAGGGGACCATCACAGTTATTTCATAATTATCTAATTAGTTCAAACAGATACACAACCATCTCTATAATTAAATCCTATGATCCCTCCACAATATCTTCATGATTTCGACCATAGCACTCCAATCGCATTCACCACGATGGATATAACGATCCATAATATTCCACAAAAATACTTTCATATATCAATGACCCTCACTTATTTCAAAGTACACCCTACATAGGTGATTATAACCTGCTCTGATGGAGGGTTCAAATCTCTCCACTCCGCCAAGTCAACGGTCAAGATTAAATATACCCTTGTTTTAATTGAGGGTTCTATATTCAACCTTCGTTCCAAATCAATGGTCACGATCCTCCGAGGTAAATTTGGTGTTTCTATATGGATTAACATCCCGACTAAGAACTTATCCAATTTTTCAAGGGTTTCCCCTTGCCCTCCTTGAGTATTTTCTGAGTTTTTTGAGAATCCCTCACCCGGGTTCAAATCATACCACAACCTTACCCAAAATGCCTCTCATTCATAATACTTGTTGGCATAGGGGTAGACCCAGGGTTCAACGATACAACAGTGCACCAAAAACACCCTAATTACTGGCCCTTTCGACAACACCTGCGAAGCAGATGAAGTCTCACTCAAGGTAGAGGTAGGGGTGGTTGCAGGACTCAGATGTCTACAACCTTAGTTGGGAAACAGATTTGTGATTCTAATCACTTAACATAGCACTCAACAGTTAACATTCATCAATATTCAGTTCCTAGCTGCAGCACAATTAAACCCTAATTACAACACAACCCAATATTCATTCAGATCTACTATATTCAAGCATTTAAGAACCTCCACAGATCTACTATATTCATAGCATTAACATATCTATCTATCATTCATCTATGTTGAAGCAATAAGCAAGTAAGAACATAAACACATCAATACATCGCACAAAGAAGAGCAACACAACATGTACATCATTAACCCCCACCCTGGGCCTACATCCACCAACTCTTCTCTTCTTTATTATCTTGGGTCAAGCTTCTTACAGGCACATAACGTCCAAGTCCCACTCCGTAGAGGACATGAGATCTGCGCACCTTGTTAGATCCTCATTCCTTGCATTATAGCACAAAGTCTTCCACAGTCTGTTACAACCACTTGCACTTAGCTCTGCAAGTCTCACACAGTAAGCACAAATCATCTACAATCCACAATTGTACTTATCTCATCGACCTAATATCACATATATGCAACCCTAACACTTAGCACAACTTGCCACTTCTTCCTCTTACATTTCCTAGCCTTCTATTTATACATTAAAAAATAGTCCTAAGCATGGGTAAACCCATGGGCCGACATCCCATACCCATTACATAATCCTGAATCCCAAAAAGGTCCCTAAAAGGGGTTGAGATCCTGTGATCTCCACTTTGTCTTGCGCTCCACCTTCGACAGCTTGTCGAAGTCCCAAAATTAGGTCAAACATGACCAAGTACCCTCAAAACTTGGTCAAGGGCCAACAATACTCCAGAGGTATTCACTTGTTGTAGGGATCCCATCACTATGGTGCACAAGTGTGTGTGTGTGTTTGTGTGTTTGTGTGTGTTTGTGTCTGAGGAGATATAGTATTGAATATAGTAAGAAGGGTATTTCTCCACTTGGCTTATATTTGAGATTCAGTTTATTTACTTGCTCGAATAATTGTACACGTTCATACCCTATTTACCATTCACACAGGAATTTCATAGATATATTATTGCTGCTATTTCATTATAGATAGAGACTATCTAAAATCAAAACATGGAAATTCTTGGGAAGATATACATTCTAGGAAATCCCAAGACATCTCCATAAATACATATTTAAGCTCCAAAATCATCATACACACCATCTAGTTCCATACATGCATTCAAGTAAATACACAAAATAATACAAGTTATTTATCTACAAATATGAGATATGTTGGTCACTAATATAGGGTGAGCTTCTCTCCTCCCAACCATAGAAAAGGCTACGCTATGCTCTGCTACAACCATCCATCCCTGAGCTAAAGTATGATTAC
Source organism: Picea engelmannii (assembly GCA_009831015.1). Classification (NCBI taxonomy): domain Eukaryota; kingdom Viridiplantae; phylum Streptophyta; class Pinopsida; order Pinales; family Pinaceae; genus Picea; species Picea engelmannii. The sequence continues at coordinate 354,488 of ML786625.1, forward strand.
AGAAGATGATTTTTGCAAGGTTTTCAGGGAGTTTCTGTAAATTGTTCTCTTCCTTTTTTATTGAACCAAAGACTTCTCTCTATCAATCTACAACGCTCAAGAATTTTCCCAACCATATGTATTTCCTCCTCCTCTTTTCATGTATTATTCACCCAAAACCTTGTGGGTCATGTTAGAAGCTTCCCAATGGAACTTTTCCCATCCTTCCTTAATTCTTCAAGGGACTACTCAACTACCATCTTGACTAGAAATCAAATTTTTGGGAAGAGGATAGTTCATGGTCATGATTTCAGAGGGTACTACCTAGTAGGGTCAGTTAAACCAGTAATTCCTTCCCTATTACACCATTCCTCTCATGAAATCATTACATGTGAATGCCATTCATTCAACAGTAGCTCAACATTTATTTTTTTAATTAAAAATCATATATGTACATTACAAAATAAATCAAGGTCTGGGTTCCCATTCTCAAGGAAATTTGTTCGGGTTTAATTCAAAGATACACATGATCTCCTACTTTGAACTCTTTATGACACCTTTTGTTGTCTGCATAGCTCTTCTTATTGTCATGGGACACCATTAACATTTTACTTATTTGAGTTACTTTCTATTCTAACTCCTTTAGCATGTCCAAGCCAAGGGTAATTTTTTCCACTAGATTATCCTAGTTGATTTGGATATTGAATTTTCTACCATAGAGGGCCTCAGAAGGACTCATTTTCAAGGATTCTCAGTATCCATTGTTGTAGGAAAATTCTACCAGGGGTATATATTATTCCCATTTCTTGGGTTAGTGCATCACATGAATCCTTATCATATCCTCCAATACTCTATTTACCCTCTCTTTATTTTCATCATTTTGAGGGTGATATCTTGTACTAAGCAACAAATTTGTTTCACAACCAATAAACATAGATTTCCAAAATCTTGGGGTGAATTTTTCATCTCTATCATATATGATTTCCTCAGGCCTCCCATTTATCCTAAATATTTATTTCATGAATATATTGGAAATATCTATTTCCTTGCAAGTGGATTTCACTGGAATAAAGTGAGAATCCTTCATCAACTTGTACACAATTACCATGATGGCATCATTTTGTTTGGTTGTTTTAAGTAATCCTGTAATAAAATACATGGATATGGTTTCCCACATCCTAGTTGGGTGATTTTGTTCCAACTTAACCTGTTGGCATTCCAAACATTTATCCAAGTAGTTATCTAAGTTCTTTTTCAGTCATGTCCAATAGAACAATTTCTTACTGGTTGTGATCATTTTTGGGTAACCGGGATGACTAATATATGTTATTTTACGTATTTTATCCATGACTAACCTCATCAAGTCATCTCAATTTGGGATGTACAAACTTCCTTTGTAAGTTAGGATGTCATCACTCATCGGATGATAATCAACATACTTCATTCATGTGGGATCTTGTTGTAGATATTCCTTTACACTCTTGAAAAATCGTCTACTTCTTGTGCACTTTTAACTCTTTCCTTGATGTTGGATTCATAGGTGCTTACAATTTTTAAGTGGATCACTTTTATGATTCTATTGGGGGAATCCACTTTTCTTTCCTTCCTTTTGATGTGTTTAATCTAAAAATAAAACTCACTGATGATATCCATCCACATAGCTTGTCTAGTATTTAGTTTGGGCTGGTGAAACAAATACCTCAGCCAACTATGGTTCTTCATGAGCACAAATTTTCTACCTAGGAGGTAATGCCTCCACATTTTTAAGGAATGCACTATGGAATCTAATTCTAGGTCATGGGTCACATAATTTATTTTATTTTTATTCAATTTTCTAGATTCATAACAAATTACAGGCCCTTCTTGCATGAGGACTCCTCCTAGTCATTCTTTCCAGGCATCAATGCACTCAAAATCCTTGTTTGGGTTTTCAATTTTCGACACTGGGGAATTTTCTAAGAGGTGTTTCAACTACTGTAAACTTTACTCACACTATTCTATCCAAACAAATTGAATTCCCTTTCTATGTAGAGGGGTGATTGGGTGACCAATGTTGGAAAACCCTCTTATGAAGATCCTATAGTATCCTACTAGGCCCATAGAATATCTGATATCAGTTACAACTTTTGGTGTAGGAAAATCCATAATGGAGTTGAGGTTATTAGGATCAACTTGCACTCCTTTATCAAAGATAACATGTCCTAAGTGGTGGACTTACTTTTAGAAGAAGTCACACTTACTAAGATTTGCATATATCTTTTGCTCTCTTAGTACTTGAAGTACCAGCTTGAGATGTTATTCATGCTCTTCGCTACTCTTTGAATAAATTAGGATATCATCAATGAAAACTAATGAAAATATGTCCAAGAACTTGTTGAGTACACTATTCATAAATCACATGAAGGTGGTTGGTGCATTGGTAAGACCAAATGGCACCACCACAAATTCATAGTGCCCATACCTTGTACTAAAGTTTGTTTTGTGGATGTCTTCATCCTTAATTTAGACTTGATAGTATCCAGATCTCAAATCAATCTCAATATGGGATAATATTGTAGCACCCATCAACTCGTTAAATAATTCATCAATTCTTGGAAAGGGATAGTTATTCTTAATTGTGATTTTGTTAAGTTGTTTATAGTCTATGCACAACCTGAGTGTGCCATCCTTCTTCTTCAAAAACAAGGTTGGTTCTCCCCAAGGAGACACACTTGGTCGAATATAACCCTTATCCAAAATTTCCTTCCATTGTAATTTGAGCACAACTAGCTCTGGGGTACTCATCCGATAAGGTGCTCTAGACGTTGGCACTACTCCAGGTATAAGGTCCAATGTCTCTTTGTGGAGGTAGAACTAGTACCTTTTTAGGAAACATATCTCTATATTCTCTCAATACAGTATGACCTTCTGGGATTGGTTTATTTTCCACAACATAGTTAAGTACTTGTATTGCATACAAAGGCCACACTTTTTTGCAATATTTATTCACTTGAAGGGATGATATTCATTTCACTGAGATAGCATTTTGGATTCCTTGCAGAAACCCTTTCTTCCCTTCATCATTTTCATAGTCTAATTTTTTGTTATAATAGTCCAAATTAGATTTATGAGAAGCCAACCAATCCATGGATATCATCATGTCATGAGATCCTAGAGGAAGTATGTTTAAGGTTTCTTGGGTAGAAACCCCATTCATAATGAATTGACATGTTGGTATTACCTATTTTTTACCTTTTTTTCTTGTTCCAGTGGCTAGCTATACTAACATAAATCAAATTAGAACTAGGTTCAATCATAATAGAAACTATATGGTTCATAACCATACCTTCCATTTCCACCACCCAATCTTGGTGGTTTTCTTGTCTATTGTCTAAAGCTACATGAATTTGTGGTATGTTTATAGATACATCATCAACTGTAGTGGCCTCTTATACATTGTAGACTCTTCTACTGTATTCCTTCCTATGAAATAAGTCCCTTGACATGTGCTCTTCTCCATAGCTCCAATATTTCAATGGCTCTCTCTTTCTACTCTTAGTCCTTCTAGGGGATGATCCAAAGGTTTCATTTCCACTATGATATGGAAAGTTCAGTTGATTCACACTTTTACTGGGAAATATCATCCTATAAATTGTCCCATAATTCTTAAAACTTGAGGGTTTAACCCCCTTATTCTTGAATCCCATTTTACCTTTCTTCTTGTAGTCATTGGGGTGTTTTTCCTCCTGGTTGAATTGTTCATAGAAATACCTAGACTTCCAAATGGAATCTTCCAAGGTCTTAGGTTCATCAAACTCAATTATGTTCTGGAAGGATTGACTAGGCATCCCACTAAGGAGTCACTGCATTTTCACCTTTTCATATTTTATATAGGGTACATACCTCATCATATCCATAAACGTGTTGATATATTTGCCTATGTTGAGATTTCCTAGTTTGAGTTCATAGAATGCCTTAGTATTTTCATCATAGTACCTCTCGGATAGGTACTTCTTGTTGAAGTATTTATGAAATTTACCCCAATACAAATCATTTACATGGATTCCTTTTACATTTCTAAGGTCCTCCCACTAGATATAGACTTTTCCATTCAAGTTAAATATAGTTATTCGAGCCTTCAAGTTTTCAAAAAAATCATGAACTCTTAAATATTTCTTCAGGACAAGTATCTAATCTTCTGCTTCTTCCCCCTTTTTTATTTCCCCATCAAAAGTGAGTGGTTTATCCTTCTTAAATTCTTTAGCGTAACCTCCATTGGAGTGTTTCCTCCTCTTTATTTTCCTCTGATAATGTGAACTAGTATCATCACTCGACAATTCCTTGGATCTTTCTACCCCTTTAGTAGAGGAATATTCAGATGAGTCCTTGAATTTGGCATGCCTCATGGCTCTGTGTCAAGCCTCCTTGAGAGTACTTCTTCTTGCATTACTCGTCTCAGAACGATGTCGTTTTATCTCATGTAGTATTTGTATTTGCAGTAGGACTACAATTTATCTATCTCTGTATATCGCATCTATCTCTGTATATCTAACACAATTTGCAGTAGGACTACATTTATTTCAATTTGTTTTTCCTGTTCTTTCATTAGCCTTTCATTATCAACCTTAAGGATTTGTACCTCTTCTATGAGACTTATAACAGTATCAACTAGATTTGGAGGTGTTTATACCACTCTCCTTTCATCGAATTCTTCTTCTTTGTTATGGGAGCTCTCTCCCCACTCATGGTGTGTGACCATCATTTCTGCTATAGATTTTCTAGAAATCCACTGACTATTTAAGTGATGATAAAAAAAAATTTCATTACTTGGTTATCCACAAATTTATAAATAGTGCAAGTAATTTTTGTAAAATGAAATTTAGCTTCATCAATTTTGTATATAACATTGGCATACCATATGTATTTAATCATGAAAAAAATGTATAAAGTCTCATCCCCCCATTTCAGTAATAAGGTTTAAATAAATCTTATTGATAATGAAGCAAGGACATCATTTGTCTTGAGATTTCAAGTATTATTTATTTACATAGTGCATAATTCGTTGAATTCCATAATCTAGGTAAAATTATGACTCGGGAATCGTCAGATCAAAAAGTCAATTCAAGATCCATCATTGGATCATGGAATCCATTTTCAAATCCCTTGTAGGGTTAGTTATAATCATCATCGTTGATAATGGTCGGACAAAAACTCCACATCATTGATAGCCTTGGATCACATGTAAGGATCGACAGTTCAAATCAAAAGGCATGTGCTTAAATTACAAGGGAGTTAACATAAAGTCCTCTTGCACTGTTGGTATCATAAAATACACTAAGGGACACATGTTGGTCAATAAATCCACAACGAAACTCTAGAGGGTGGTTTTATTATTACCTCCCTACCTCCCGCTATACTATGGAAAAATACCACTTGGTAAAAAGTGTCAGAGCACTCAAAGGCATAAGCACTCCTCATATGGCTTGTTAGAAGACATTATGAATAAGGTAGGGTAGCATGCTCTTCCCCATAAGGTTTTCTTATAAAAATTATTTTAATCTTTCATGAACCTAATAAGGCCATGTGTAGTTTCCCACTCTGATACTAATCTATAACACACCCAACCCCCTAAGTAATTTTTTAGGGTATGGATTATTAAAAATTTCATTCACTTCACCATCTCAAAACTTCCTTTCAATGGCACCATTATATTCTGCTCGTCAAGATATTTCTAACGACTCTAATTTTTCTCAAAACAAATATTTGGATCGAAATTTATGACTTCTCAAAGTCATGGCTACCTCACTTGCACATGTCATCCACGTGGAATGTTATCACAAGGTCCTCCTATGTTTTACCCTTCACACTCAAACAAAAAATTCCCATGGATCCCTCCTCTGATAGATAGGATGGCTCCAAGGTCCTCACGATGGACGAATAGGATTTCATCAGAGCTCATCGATTGTGCATCATCCTCTGGACACATGACGCTATATCTACAAGACACATGGCACTATCATCACCTGACATGTGGCAGTCATATTTCCCAGTAAAGTTCCCCATAAGTTACAAAAAAATATTCCACATAGCACCTTTTGTGCTTAATACATGGCACCACCTTCATTATAACATGTGTTAACATCCCTGTCATCCCCTTAGGCCTTCAAATAAACACTGACGACCTAGATCATTTGTTGATCCCTCGGGACTAGGAAGGTCAATTGTCTATATTCCATCTCGAAGCTTTCCCATCGAGGTCTATCTTCGTAATCCATTCCAAAAGTCCCCCTTGCGATGGATGGTCATGATCTCCCATCATATATTCTTTGACCTCAATAGATCAAAGGTAAGATATTCGCCTTGAATCCCCTACATAGGAATTTATATTTTTTATTCATTAAGAAAGGCTCCTTGTGATGGATGGAAAATATCTCCTCAATGGAGATCCAAAGGTCAAGATTTGGGGAAAATGCATATGATCTCCTAGTCCCCTTCTCATACGACCCTCGATTTAGAGCCATTCCTAGGATGACACCTATCACTCCCAAACCACATCGGATGTCATGTTGGAGAGACACATGGCACTCACATCAGGTATCGGCCTTCTCATTGCTCAGCCCTGGGTCATGACACATGGCATGGACATCGATTAAATCATGGACCTCCCCCTGGACTTGACATGGAATACACATCATCACAGATTCACTTGGATTATTCATTCTGGTGAGGACACATGTCCTTTCCATGTCACGCTAGCCACCAATCTAGCACCTTTTTCATCTTGATGCCACCTCTCGCTATAAAACTCAGCAAGGTGATAATAAGGCCTACGAAAAATAAAAGGCTAGTATTCATCACAGAATCCCTTTGATGACCAATCTAGATTAAGGATCAGGTACTCCCATTGGATTCAAACCATTCCCAATATCTTTGATCTCTCTGACCAAACTACTCTGATGGACAATTGATATTTCTCCATCACATGGATCCAACAATTCAGATTCAAGGACACATATCGCAAGGTACTATCTAATAGAGACTCCCCCTTGGTCCTTCCTTCAAATCATAAGCTGGCACATGTTACTTATGGACACACTAATGGTCCTTTTCAGCATGGCATGTCTAACTGATGTCACCTCATATCTTAGCCTCATTTAAATGAGACCCATGGTGATCTACGACAAAGGTTTATCATGGGATTTTACCTGATGGACGAGATAGATCGTCCCTCAGAATCTTCCTTTCAAAATGACCTAAGCAGGCCAAGTGTAGTTTCCCACTCTGATACTACTCTATAACACACCGAACCCCCTAAGTAATTTTTGAGGGAATGAGGTATTAAAAATTCCGTTCACTTCACCATCTCCAAACTTCCTTTGAATGGAACCATCATCTTCTGCTCATCAAGAGATTTCTAACGACTGTGTTTTTTCTCAAAAGGAAGCTTTGGATTGAAAGTTATCACTTCTCAAAGTCATGGCCACCTCACTTGCACATGCCATCCACGTGGCATGCTATCACAAGGTTTAGCTATGGTTTACCCTACACACTCTAACAAAAATGTTCCATGGATCCCTCCTCTGATAGATTGGATGACTCGAAGGTCCCGATGATGGACGACTGGGATTTCAACAGAGCTCATCAGTTTTGCATCATCCTCTGGACATGTGATGCTATATCTACAATACATGTGGCACTATCTTCACGTGACATATGGAATTCATATTTCTCACAAAAGTTCCCCATGGGTGACAAAATATTATTCTACGTAAAACCTTATATCCTTAACACATGGAACCACCTGCATTATAACACTAGCAACATCCCTATCATACCCTTAGGCCTTTGAATAAACACTGAAGACATATATAATCTATTGATCACTAGGGACTATGAATATTGATTGTCTATATTCCATCTCGAAGCTTTCCCATCGGGGTATATCTCTGTGATCCATTCCAAAAAATCCCCCTTGTGATGAATGGTCAGGATCTCCCCTCAAAGATCCTATGACCTTGATAGATCAAAGGTCAGATATTCCTCTCGGATCCCCTACAAGAGAATTTATATTTTTTATTCATTAATAAAGGATCCTTGCGATGGGTGGAAAATATCCCCTCAATGGATATCCAAAGGTCAAGATTTGGGGTGATCACATATGGTTTTCCATCCCCCTTCTCGTAAGACCCTCGATTTAGGGCCATTCCTAAGATGACACCTGTCACCCCCAAACCACGTCATATGTCATGTTGGTGAGACACATGGCACTCACATATGGTCTCATCCATATTCTTGCTCAGCCCTATGTCATGACCATCGATTAATGCATGGACCTCCCCCTAGGCTTGACGTGGCATACACATCATCACATATGCACTTGGATTATTCATTTTGGTGAGGACACATGTCCTTTCCATGTCATGCTAGCCACCAATCTAGCACCTCCATCATCTTGACGCCACCTCCCGCTATAAAACTCACCAAAGTAATGATAAGGCCTACAAAAAATCAAAGGCTAGTATTCATCGCAGAGTCCCTCCGATGACCAATCCAGATTAAGGCTCGAGTAATCCCATTGTAGTCAAACCATTCCCAATATATTTGATCTCTCTGACCAACCTACTCTGATGGTTAGCTAAGATTTCTCCATCTCGTGGATACGATGATTCATATTTGAGGACACCTGTCCCAAGGTACTATCCAAAAAATACCCCCCCTTGGTTCTTCCTTCAAATCATAAACTGACACATGTTACTTATGGACACATTAACAATCATTTTCAGCATGGCATGTCACACAAATGTCACCTCATATTTTATCCTCATTTAAATGAGACCCATGGTGATCTACGACAGAGGTTTATCATGGGATCTTACATGATGGACAACCTAGATCATCCCTTAGAATCTCCCTTTCAGAATGCCTCCACTTAGACATCCAGGGCTTTTCTGACCACGGGACTCTGACTGCATTCACCACAAGGGATATAACAGTCCATAATATTGCATGGACACCCTCCAATAAATCAATGGTCACTATTGATTTCAAAGTACACCCTCTACACACGATTATAACATGCTCCAATGGAGTGTTTGAATATCTCCATTCCTCTATATTAATGGTTGATATTAAATACCCCCTTGTTCCGATTGGGTGGTCTATATTTAACCACCATTCCAAATCAATTTGGGGTTTTTTCTCTATCTTAACAGCCCAACACAAAAATTAGATGATTTTTTTAGGGTTTCCCTTGCCCTCCTTTAGGATTTTCTAAGTTTTTTGAGAATCCCTCACCCGAGTTCAAATCATAGCACTACCTTACCCATGAAATCTCTGATTCATAAAACTTTGGATGTACTCACTCGCTACAAGGATCCCACAACTGTGGTGCACATGTATACACACACACACATGTGTGTGTGTGTGTGTGTGTGAGAGAGAGAGAGAGAGAGAGAGAGAGAGAGAGAAGATTCAATTGGGTTTAACCAGAATGGTTTGTGATGAGGGGTTTTCCCCCCCCCACCCATGTTCAATTCCCACAAGTGAGATGTTGAGATCTTAAATGAGTAAGATATTGAAAACTCCTTGGTTTTCTACAAAATCTAGTTTACCTTGGGTACCATCCTTGAAATGAGGGGAAGGGCCCATTGGGTTTCCCCATGCTCTATGTGTGTGTGTGTGTGTGTGTGTGTGTGTGTGTGTAGTACATACAATAAGAATGGTATTTCTACACTTGGGTTATATATGAGATTCAGGTTATTTACATGCTCAAATAACTATACATGTACATACAATATTTACCAATCATAGAGGCATTTCAGAGATATATTCTTGTCACTATTTCATTACTGAGAAATACTATCTAAAATAAAAACAAGAAACTTCTTGGGCATATTTACATTCTAAGCAAGCATTGGACCTCTCTATAAATACACAATCAAGCTCCAAAATCATCACCCATGCCATCCAATTCCATACATGCATTCAAGTCAATACAAAGAACAATACAAGTTACTTATATACAAATATGAGATATGTTATTCATATGACTCTGAATTCAAGACTAACACCTTAAGAACTTCCCCGTTAACTATGCCAAAAATGGAAGTAAAATTATATAACAATAATTCCTTTACAATTGTATCATCAATACAAGTTTGTAAACTTATGAAGTGCTAAGCATAGTATATGCAGAGTTGAGTCTTAAATTATTTCAAAAATATTTTTAAATGGTCACACCACATTACAAAAAGTAAATTGAGCTTTCACTTAACTAATTACATACATGCAAGATTCTCTTGCTTGAGCAGTTAATTAGTGAGGAATAAAATGACAGGTATGTGTAGCAATGCATCCCTTAACAATTTATTTTTCATAGGGTACGTTGTTCATGTTCATAACCAAAGGAATGATATTGAAGCATGTTGATCGTGAATATACAAGAAACTAATTCTTCAATACACATAGTACAAAATGAAATTGCATTCAAAAATGAACTAAACTCACACAAAATTGAATGAAATTGCAATCAAATTAATATGAACAATCAAAAGAAGAAACTAATAAATGCAGGAAAGGGTTCTATCATGAGCATTTGTTAACCAATGATGAATTAGTGGCTAGTGTGTGCATAGATTGCAACTTTGAAAACTCCTTGTTAAGAAAATCACCATTCACATTGACAAAAAAGTAAGCATGAGAATACTTTTCAAGCAAGAATTAACTTGAACCACACAACATGAATAAGGTGCAACATCAATCAACCAACATTCCTACCAAATCGTGTCACACCTACTACAAGAATTCAATAATCAAAACTACAAAATGCATCGATTATGTAAGAAAATAAAATCACACTATTCTAATGTACAAGTAAACCTTAAGTAAGAAGCTACTTTTGTGATGAAGGGGGCCCTACATACCTACGAACTCAAAAATTCAAGAGTTGAACTCACATAAAACTCTCTTGTATTTCATTATAAAAGCAAAGTACAAAAATTGAAACAGAGTCTCAACCCATTTCCTTCCTATCTTTAAATACATCTATATATATCCCTTGGTGTGTTATGTCCCTTACATTTATATATATATATATATTTATCTTACAACTCATAGAAGGGAAGTGGTTACAACAAAAGGAGACCGGATCCCAAATGTATGGATCTACAACGAACACAAGCCTTATTAAGGAAATCGAGGTTAAATAATGGTTGTTGGATATATTTGAATAACATAGAAGAACAACAACATGATCCTTGACAAAAACCATATTCCCAAATTCATCCACACGAGGCACAACCATCCTGAACATTGAGGTGCTACATGAATTAAGGGTGCTATAGGATTTATGGGAAAATCCATCATGATTAACCACCCATTTTTCTATGGTCATAAATTTATTGAGAAATCTTGTCATGTTTGACTCAAATTATCCTTCTATGCACGAAACCCATATCTTTGATTTTCTAAATTCGTCTTTATCTACCCAGAATGTTGTGGAAAAACTGCTTCTAATAATAGGATGCTACATGAATTCTAGTAGCAGATCTGTGATTTATGAAAAAATATGGTAATCTCATCAACTTAGAACAATTTGAATATATTCTATCCATTAAAACAAATGAAATGCAACATTAGGATAAAATGATTACCTCTTGAATCAAAACATTACTTTAATGACAAAATGGTAGGTATCGAGTCACTAAGGGGTAATAAAATGGGTGAATGATAAGAAATATGGTTAAAATGGGTCCTTTATACTGCAACAAACATGACAAAACAAAGACCCTACATGTGGACTATTGGAATAGAATTTTCAAAATGGATAGTGTCCAAAATGGATTGATGATAGGGGGAAACTTGAATTTCACCTTAGTGTCATCAACATTTGTAGTATTAATTTCTCAACGAGATCATTTATGTGGGTTTTTCATTAAAAAACTGGAAGAAAATGATGTTTTGGATATTGAACGTTGTAAATTATCTCTCACTTGAAGTAACAAGAGAGTTGGGAAAGCTAGAATTTCCAAAAAACTCAACAAGTTTTCCTTATTAGATGAACTAATAAGGATAAAAAAAAAATGGATCACCACTAGGGAGATTTAATCATAATCCTATAGTGTTAAAAGTAGCCCCTATAATAAAGAAACCTACCATCTCCTTCAAACTAAATCCAACTAAATCCAAAGTGGATGAAAATGGAGGATTTTTTTTTTTTTTTTTTGAAAAAACAAAGTTGTTGGGAAATCTTCTAATGGAAATCTATGAGAATATAATCTATGAGAATATAGTCAAACCCAATTTCACCAAAACTTAAAAGAGTCGAGGAAAAGTGGCTACCAATTGCAAAAGGGACAAAATGATAAAATATGATAGGGTTCTCAAAGAAGTGGAGGAATATAAACTCTTTTTAGAAAATTTATAATGGATATGGTATCGGCAATACAATGGCATTTGAAGGTGTAAATGATTTTTTTTTCCTTGAAAAGGAAGTTGGGAAAGAAGAAATTGTGTCAAACTTTGTTAAGTTTTCAAAAGGAACAAATTCCTGGCCTCAAAATAAAAAATTCGAGGGTAGGAATTATTTTGTAAATCTATTATAATGGTTATTAATATAGAAAAATATCTGATTGGGGGGTTTATATTTAACCACCATTCAAATCAATTTGGGGTTTTTTCTGTGGCTTAACAGCCCAACACAAAACATAGCCGATTTTTTTAGGGTTTCCCT
>ML786626.1:20281-42011 GCA_009831015.1 Picea engelmannii
TTGAAAAACTTGAAAACTTATTGCAAGTGAATGTTATGTGTTTAAAGCAAAAGGATCAGTTTGCAACACATAAATTAAAGGATTACTTATGCAAATTACACATAGACAGCAGCATAAACATTGAACATTAACACATAAGCACAGCAATTGATAAAGGAGTTCACCCCTCTTATGGGCTACATCTCCTGGTCCAGCTTCCAATGGATCATTATTATTAATTTCTCAAAAAGTGCTCAAAAACATGTCTTACAGTGCTCAAACTGACAAACTGACTGCTCCAATGGCTTCCCAGCATCCCAAAACCCCTGTCTGGGCTCTTTCGGCACCTCAATCGATCGAAAAATGAAGAAGTTAGGCCTTCTGGAAGTCTCCCTCTTCAAGCTTGTTGTCTCTGGTTCTACAATTCGCACCCCCCTTCCTTGAACCTAGCTCACACGCTCATTTAAGCGCAAAAACCCAGCACCGGGCGCAACCGCGCCAACGGTGCAAACCGTGGAATGGTTAAGGGTGCGCCAGCCCCTAACCGCCTCGACACCTGGGCGTATGGCGCATATGACCACGTGCTAGGAAAACGAGTGGTTAAGTCGTTATTCCTGTTTCAAAACCGTATAACTCCCGCGCGTTTTAATCCACCGGTCATATAACAAAACCACGGGTTATATACAATAACCCTGTGCATTTAACCGTTGGTTATGGTTCCAAACCCTGCGTGCATATATATAATACAATATAACATATGGTATATATGGAATGCAATTACAATTCGCACACGATTTGGTTTTTTACAATGGTCATATGTCATATGGTAAATCCATGGGTCAGGGCTAGGCCCCGACCCGACCGCCCTCCGTTTAATACAATAAACAATGTTAAAATATATTGCAACCATATATAAAACAAGAACCATTCGATGGCCAGATGGCCTTGCGGTTATGCGAAGGCTCTATGCTGTGGGGGGAGGTCTCGGGGTCGAACCCCGCGGACTCCCATATAAGTTTTGCACAACCATATGAACCAAAAAATGAGTGACATGTGGCACCTCTGGATTGGGCCACATGTCCTCGCAACATTTTCTAGGTACAGGACACGTGTCAACACCTAACTCACCAACAATCAACCAATAAACAACTGCCACATCATCATCGTACGGTCTGTACGGCCCTACCACGTCAGACCGTACGGACTGTACGGACAGGTACAGTCAGCATCTAAAATTTTTGCATGTTTGCCTTGACGAACAGATCACGATATCTTCTTCATACGGCGTCCATTTGACAAAGTAAATATACTGCCGGAATCAGGAAGACGAGACGGACGCAATGGCACTGTTTTCGTCACGTTCCGAGAACTTTGAAAATTGAGCAAAAATTGATCCCCTAATCAAAGGGAGGCAGATCCTAGATGCTATATGTACTTCCCAAGAGTGTATGCACAGTATTCAGATGAAAAAGTTACAAGATATTATTTTAAAACTTGAATTAAAGAAAGCATATGATTGCATAAATTGGGATTTCCTCCGCCTTATTCTCATCCGAAGTGGTTTTGGCTTGCCCACTACTAATTGGATCATGGGATGTGTCTCTTCAGCGACTTTTCCTATCTTGATTAATGGTGAATCAACTAATTTCTTCTAGGGTGGAAGAGGGCTCAGACAGGATTTCCCTCTATCGTCATTGCTTTTCATTCTTCTGATGGAAGGATTAAGTCTATCCCTTAAAAAAGCCCTTTATGAAGGCAAGATGAATGGTATTAAGGTTTCCAGGATTATAAATATACTCCATTTTCTTTTTGTAGATGATATAATCATTATGTCAAGAGCATCCTTGGCAGAATGGCAGGAGATTCATAGAATTTCGGGGGTATTTTGTGGAGCGTCTAGGCTTGTGATAAATATCCAAAAGTCGACATGTCTCCACTTTGGATTAGTGGAGGACACATTGGATCTTCTTAAGTATGGTTTTTAGTATAGCATTGTATCCCTCTCGGAAGGTTTCAAGTATTTGGGATATCTATTAAAACCGGATCGATATAAGGTGGATGATTGGCAATGGCTCACTGAAAAATTTGAAAAGAGAATCAACCATTGGTGCAATCAGTGGCTCACTATCGGAGGACGTTATGTACTGATTAAGGTTTTCTTGGAAGGTCGCCTATCTTTTGGTTAGCGATGACACATATTCCTTTCTCGGTGCTCAATAGGATTCGCTAACTACTCTTCTTTTTCCTGTGGACCGGGGGGAAACAAAAATAGAGCTATCACTTGTGAAAATGAGAGTTTATAGCATGCCCAAAACATTTTGGGGGATGGGGGATAAGAAACCTCTTCAGCTTTTATCGGTCTCTAACGACCAACACCCTTTGGAGAGTTCTGATGAATGGAGGCATTTGGAAACGTGTTATCAAAGACAAATACCTACCCTTTGGGTATGTTACTAGATGGCTGAGATCGGCAAAGTGTATAGTACCACGGGGCTCACAGACCTGGAGAAATTTCCAAAAATCTATTCTTCTTCTGCTCCACTGGATTGCTTGGAATCTAGGCTCGAGACACTCCATCATTATTGGAAAATATTTGATTTTGGGGATGGTCAATAAGGCATTCTTTTCTGATGATCTGATTCAAGCACTAAATATTAAGAATGTCCGTTATCTTTACCAAGCCAGTCGAGTTTTTCTCCCAGGCACTATTTGTTCCACTTGGATTGACAACAAGGATTTGGACCTATCGGGCATCTTGGAAATCGAATGGGAGGGGTACAGGAAGGAACTGATAGAGTCAAGGGTATAGCTGCGGAGTCGGCCAGATGTATTGATCTGGATGGGTGGTGATTCCTTTGGGCATATAACCTCAAAGAACATTTATAGCACCATCATGACAAAACAGTGAACTGCCAGAACTGGAGGTTGGAGGAAGATGATGTGGATTTGGGATTTCCCACTAAAAATCAAATTATTTTTTTGGTTGCTTGCAGAAAACTGAGTCCTTACTTTGGAAAATCTTCAACTCAGAGGTCATGTGGGACCAGGCATCTGTCAACTTTGCAATATATCTGGGGATTCAGTTACTCACCTTTTTGTTCAATGTTCCTTTACCTCTTGGGTATGGGATAATGTAAAACTTGTGTACCCGTACTCTATCGGGTGGTGCGGTTCCTTAGTTATTGAATGTATGAATTGTTGGTATGATCTAAACCATTCATCCCCAACTATACTTGTTTACATCTGTTGGTACATTTCGTTAGAAAGGAACCTTGTTATTTTTTAATCTCGACTCCCATTATATCAAAAGGTGGTCTACTTAGCTTTGGTTTCTCTGGAAGCCAACAAGAAACATGCCCATATTCCAGCCCTGAGAGTTCCAAAAGAAGTGTTGACTGGGAAAAAGATCACTGGATGGTTTGATGGGGTTGCTCAATAGAACAGTAAAAACAGTAGAGTAAGTGGAGTGATAAATATTAGGGAGAATGATTTTTATAAGTGGATGATAAACTGTGGAGCTAAAACAAACACTGAAGCGGAAATCATGAGGGTTTGGGCATTATTAACTTTAGCCTCTCGACTATTTAGATCAGAGATTGACGTCCTCAGAGATTCAAGAATAGTCATTGATTGGTTAAAAGGGAAAATCTCACTGCAAGTGGTCACCTTAGAGAGTTGGAAATAAAGAATTACAGATCTCATCAAATTGTTCAGGGACATATCCTTTGCCCATGTATACAAGGAAGACAACCTAGAGGCAGATCATCTCTCAAAACAAGCGCTCCTGAGGCATCCAGGACACATTGCATACTACTTATGTGAAGAGGGACATGAAGGCCCTACTATGTTCTTAAGCCTATACTAAGCCTAGAGTTCTTTTGTTCAATATCTTTTGTCAGTGTAGTATTATTTACTTATTGTCTTAAAGATGTTTTGTAATTTGGGGCCTCTATGACAGCACTGGAGTGATAGTAGGAGGTTTCATATCCTCTCCATTAGTAATGTTTTGTTTAGCTACAGGTAGCAAGGTATTGTTAGAGTTATATTTGACAGCCAATGGTACCATTTTTGGCATTAAAATACTGTTATGTACACTTTTATATCATTGTGAATATAAAGAGAAATTTTCTATGGAAAAAAAAAAAAAAAGTGGACTAAATATAAATATGACTTTAATAAATAAGAAAAGTTGAAAAGCTAGATGGAAGTGGAGTTTACCTAAAAGAGGAGTAAATATGAAAGTGAAATAAAGAAAAAGGTAAAAGTGAAATTGGATTAAAGAAAAAGGTAAAAGTGAATGTGGAGTTAAAGAAAAAGGGAAAAAGTGAAAGAGCACATGGTATGTGCACATTGTATTTGAAAACCATGGTGTTATTTTACTATGGTAAGGTAAAAAGTGAATTAAATCATGATAGTCAAAATCTATTGACCCAATTGAAAATGTGACTAAACTATTTAAAAGGCACAATGGTTCATTAACATTGTATTAATTAAAATAGTATGATTAATATCTTATATTGAAAAGGCACATACTTATAATGAAGAGATACATTCATATATCGAAGAGGTGCAATTGTTCAGTTGTACATGACCATTGAAAGATTATATAAACATAAATTCTTGTTGAAAGAGGGTGTGTCTATGTTCTTGAAATCTAAATATCAATAACAGAGTTAGAGGCCAAGAAAGTAAATGAAGATATGCAGCAAAATCTAAAGAAGATTATGGAGATTTGAAGATTGAAGTACTTATCATAAAAAGGGAGGTTGGGTGGTGTTAGGGTAGGTTGGAGCCTACAAAGGAGGTTGTAGCCTCCTTCCAGTTGAAGTTGGTAAACCAAGGTATTGCAACATCTTTTCAATTGTAGCTGAAGAAACTAGGGAGTTGATGCTTCCCTCCAGTCGGTGCTAGTAAAATCTAGGGGGTTACAGCCTCATTCTAGTTGTTGCTAGTAAAACAGGGAATTGGTGTTTCCTTTGAGTTGGAGCTCATAAATTAAATGTAATATTTATTGAAAATAAGAAGAACATTTGTGAAGTTAGGTTTTCCACGTTTAAATTATGTGTATTGTACATTTTTGTTGATCATTTGTTTTGATTTGACAAAATTAATAATTAAGCGGTTTTAAATTGTTGAAAAAGGATAATATTGATTCACCCCCCCCCCCTCTCAGTATTAAACAATATTCCAACACTAGATCTGAAGTCCCTTATCAAAGACCTGAAGGGCAGATGCATCTTTCTCTGACTTATGAGTGGATTCGTGGCCTGAGTCTTAAGATAACAAAGTGGGTTGAATAGGAGGATCTAATTGAGAAGTATTTTCACTGTCTTGTGCAGGATATATGCAGTCTTTTGAAATTACTTGATGGTTGTCATTATATCCAACCCCCCAAGTGGATTTTTGAAGCTTTATATTCTTCTTGGACCCTTTGGGACAATGGGATGAAATATGGCATGTTTCAAAACAAGATCTACAACGCAAGGAGACTCTCTCATAGTCAAGTTTCTAATGCCAAGAGTAATTTTTACTAATAAGAATAACTTCAATTGGGAATCCTTTACTAAATTCCATTTCCACACAAATACAGGTAGAAGTAAAGGTGTTGTGCCTTGTAGGTTCACGTCTTGCGAAGTGGAAATTTCCTAATGTCAAGCCAATGGCTTCGAGAGAGGGTAAACTCAAATAATGCAAGGGAAGATTGGGAATTCTCACCCAAACTGGGCTGATGAGAGAATTTCAGTAGTTGGATTGAAAGGAGACAAGTGTTTCATGCAAAAACCTGAGTTTCCCCAAAACCACGAACCTGAGTTGAAAATTGGATCTTGATCCTCCTCAATTTCAAACTCAACAATGAAGTATTTTTCACAAGGATGAATGAAAGGTTTTTGTTGCATGATAGGGATCCAAGTAGCAAAGATCCAAATGTTAATATCTATTAACTTTGGCCAAAAACCATTGAAGTGATAGACCAAACCCATTGATCTGTAATATTCTTCCTCTTCATCAATGTCTTGTCTCATGGGAATGACAAGAAAATAGGCTTTCTGAACCAGAAGAGACAAAGAAGTGGGAGAAGAATCCCTCTAAACAACATCCCAAAAAGAGGCATCGGACTACACAACTGAAATTGGCTTGGACATGGAGATGAAAGGAATGACCCCACAACCTAGGGCACTAGCAGAAGTAGTTGAGGCCACCTCCATGGCTGAAGATGGAGGCTAGCTCGAGGGCACCATATCCAGGGCATGCAGGGGCCACGATCGGCTAGGGTTAAACCCTATCCACCACTGACATAAGTTGGAGCGACACCATTTGTTATTTGGTGGTGTCAATATGTTCAATACTTTTATTACAACCTAATTTTGAAATGTTGACGATTGATATTTACAATTCCATCAATGTAAAATAATTATTCACTAATTTGAGAGAGAAAATATTGATTTCCTTTACCATTATTTTGAATGACCGAAGAAGAGTTGAGGTTTCATTTACCATTATTTTGAATGACCAAAAAAGAGTCAATTCTTAAAACATTTAAATTATCACAACAAAAAATATCAAAAGGGGATAACTTAAAAAATTAAACTAAATAATAATAATTAAAACAAAATATTATTAGGATGGAGGAGATTTGATCATATTAGTAAATGAAGAAAAATGGTGCATGACAGGGACCAGTCAACCAGGCGATGGTATAACTAGGGTCGATCTACTTTACATGGGGTCGATCTCAAGGTAAAATGAAGGGTTTTGATCCTTTGGTCAATTACACTAACGATCTATTGTTAGAATTGGAGATCTTCTCATCTCTTAAACTACTTCCTCATGCAGATCAACGCATGTATGAAGGCTCCTCGCCTGATTTTGGAAGGGACTCAAAAATCCCAATGCCAGTATTTTGTCAGAAGAACTCTATGTCGGATGAAAACATCATCACTCTGGGTATTACGGAGAATACCCTTTTCTCCAAGGAGTTAAATAATCCTCGTAACTCACAAGGGGACTCGTGTGAGGTGTCGAAGGTTATTTCCCCTTCACCAAACGAGGTGTTGAATACTTTTATTACAACTTAATTTTGCAATGTTGACGATTGATATTTACAATTCCATCAATGTAAAATAATTATTCATTGATTTGATAGAGAAAATATTGATTTCCTTTACCAATATTTTGAATGACCAACGAAGAGCTAAGATTTCATTTACCATTATTTCGAATGACCATAAAAGAACCAATTCTTAAAACATTTAAATTATCACAACAAAAAATATCAAAAGGAGATAACTTTAAAATTTAAATGAAATAATAATAATTACAACAAAATATTATTAGGATGGAGGATATTTGATCATATTAGTAAATGAAGAAAAATGGTGGCTTGACAAGGACCAGTCAACTAGGCGATGGCGTAACTAGGGTCGATCTACTTTTCATGGGGTCGATATCAAGGTAAAATGAAGGGTTATGATCCGTTGGTCGATTACACTAACGATCTGTTGTCAGAATCATAGATCTTCGCATCTCCTAAACTACTTCTTGATGCAGATCAACGCACGTATGAAATATCCTCGCCTGAGTTTGGAAGGGACTCAAAACTCTCAATGCCAATATTTTGTCAGAAGAATTCTTTGTTGGACGAACACATCATCACTCTAGGTACTACGGAGAATACCCTATTCTCCAAGTAGTTAAACACTCCTCATAACTCACAAGGGAACTCGTGCGAGGTGTCGAAGGTTATTTCCCCTTCACCAAACCTACATACATCATCAAGGTATCAATATTCTCTTTCGAAGAATGTGTCTATTGCTACTGAAGAGTGGGGAAAAAGATGAAATCTCTCTTAACTCCCCCTCTCATGATTTAAATCCTGACCCAACTAACGATCTGCATTAAAATGCAAAAATAAAAATAAAAAATGCAAAACAAATATTAAAACTAGGGGCGGAAGAGTTGTGATTGTAGTAGATGAATACCTCTAAGTTTCACAAAAATCAAGCTTGCATGGGCAAGCCATAGTAGGAAACTTTGTAGGAAAGAGAATGGATTATAATATTGTCATAGCCTGGATGGAGAAAGAATGGAAGTCAAACCTCAATTATCTGCCTATTTTCCACCTTCTCCGATGGGGGCAATATTTCAATCTAATTTTGATGTGGAGAATACTCTCGTGGGCCAATGGTATAAGTATTGTCACATTTTTTGTTCAAAAAACTGGAATCCTCTCTTTGATGTCAAAGAGGAGAGCTTATACAACCTTCCAATATAGATCAAGCTCCCAAACCTCCCTATTGAATTATGATCAAATGAGGGGTTTTGGGCCATTGGTGGGGTCCTAGGAAATTCCATCATAACATATAAAAGATATAAAACATCAAACTATTGATACGTCACACAAATTTTGGTGGATATTGATCCCAGGAATGGTCTATATGAATCTATGGATATTTTGCAGGTGAAAAAATATACACATAGCAATTGGATTATCTCCATATGCCTTTTCATTGTGCACATTGCCACCATGTGGGACACTTGTATGCAAAGTTTGAATTGAGTTTCAAAAATTATGGTCAGGCTCATGACCAAGTGACAGTGTCATCCCCATTGCACGAGAAGACAAACTACAAAATTTTCCCCTCTCCATCACCAGCATTTCCAAATAAAGGTGATATTCAACATATAGAGGATCACATGTCGACTCACATCAATATTGTACACACAGCGCATGCTCCTCCTACTAATCAGGGTATTGGGAAATCTATATCCTTGAACAACTTAACTAGAGATCTAGATCTATCATAATCCTATCGTAACACTCTAGAAGTGATCTGGGATGCAACAAATCATCCACTCCACTATGTTGGTAAGTCCTTAATTTTGCATAACACTATCCTGGATCCTTGTACTTCCATACCTATAATTGATTCAAATGTAAACTTGGGATTGTGGATTGAGACTCTCCTCCACAATGTGCCCATATCCCTACCTCTACTTGATCCTTCCATAGTTTACATTTATCATGTTTCCCCCTCTTACCATGGTCCTGCAATTCCTTCCACCTCTCGGACCGGGTCTGGTGAAATTCACTGGGAGCATTCATCACACTCATCGGGGAGAGAATCATATCTTCTGCGGCCTAGGGGACAGAATGTAGATTTTTCAGGAGGTATAGGCTTTGACTGTGTCAAAAAAAGTGGGCGTTAGAAATTTGGTTGTAATTCTGCAATCAACCACACAGAAGAAAGGGCTTATCGTGAGGTTTATCAAGGTAAACAAAAACTTAACATTGGGGTCATTAGAGAAGGTTTGACCTCACACATGGTTTCCTGATGATGTTAATGTCCTTGAATATGTGTCTCTTAGGAGGGAAATCCATGAAATTATCCCTTCATGGACTTTGTGATTCTATTAAACCTGATATAATACTTCTTCAGGAAACCATGGGTCCATTTGACTCCTTCATATTTGACCTAATGCACCTCTTCCCTGGATGGAAATTTACTGCATCACATTCGATGGGATTGCCAGGTGGTTTAATCATCGAATTGTCTCCTAGGGTTATTCTCACAAATTCCTACTCCATTATTTCTAGTCTCTTTACAAAAATATTTATCCTAGAGCTAAATCGACACTTCAAAATTCTCAATGTCTACAGGCCCTATATTGGGAAGGAGGCATTTTGGAACAAATTTTTTAACTCTAGCTTGGTTAAGGATGAGATATTGTTGCTTGGAGGTGATTTAAACTTTACTGTGAATAAGGATGAGATATGGGGCAGGTTGGGCCACAAGGACAAACTTTCAAAATATTTCCTTCCAAAATGTGAAGCCTGCAATCTTGTATATGTGGAACACGTGGTTTTGAGACCTACATGGTACAAAAATATGAGTTGGGAGGAAGGTATTCATAAACGACTAGATCGATTTCTAGTTAAAGAATAATTTCTCTATCCCATTCCCAATTACCATTCTTGGGTATGCCAGATCTGTAGCTCGGATCATTGGCCCATATTTCTAGAACTTGGAAAAGCATAACGCAAACCAGGTGTGCCATTCAAATACAATTCCAGTTGGGAAAATATTGATGAATTCAATCACTTGGTCAACTCCACATGGTACCCATTCACTATGAATAGGGTTATTTCCACCAGTGAACATTCTATGGAGAATCCTTAGAAGTTGAAAAAGGTAGGGACAATCTAGGCAAAAAACTGCAGACAAGCCCTTGTAAATGGCATCAATCTTGTTGAAAAAGAACTGGAGGAGTTATGTGCCCAGGAAATTGATTCCCTGGTAGTGGCTACTAATGTAATGGAAGCTATAAATTTATGGAAGCTAGGAGACACTCCATTTTAATTGAGAAGGAACAAGCATGGTACCTTAAGAGTCGTTCTCTCTAGCTAGAAGCAGGTGACCATAACACCAAGTATTTTCAAAAATTTGCTAATCATGGGAAAAATTGCAATGTTGTCTTGGAACTGGAGGATCAGTTGGGAAAAAATAAAAAGAGATTCTTTGAGCTTACAGACATGGGGGTATCCCATTTCAAAGATCTATTTACTAAGAAAGATCTTTAATTCATTGAGGATATGCTCCAACTTATAAGATATTATCTGAAGATGATTGAACATGTTAATAATAGAGAACTCTACAAAGAAATATCAAAGGAAGATATCTGTGGTGTATTCCATGGACTTAGAACTCAAAGACACTTGGATAATCTCTTGGTCTAATTTTACCTTATCCCTGCATAAATCTCACATCCATCTATCGGAGAACAATGATGAATTAGCTTGGTCCTATCCTCAGTCTAGCGGGTCATACTCTACCAAGCTTGGTTACTCCTCTTTAGTGGTCTGTGAGGAAGATAATCCCTCATGGTGGTATAAACATATCTGGAACATCAAAGGTCCCATGGAGGTCATCTTGTTATTCTGGTTGATCCTCAAAGATCAAGCACTAACTTGGGATCGATTAAAAAAAATCGGTTATCAGGCCCCAAGCATTTTTCAACTTTGTTTCCAGGCAGAGGAAACGAATTCTCATATTTTCCTACACTGCGAATTTTCCAAACATGTTTGGGACGATTTGGATAAACACACAGGTATCCTGATGCTTTAGGAAAAAGACAACACTTCCAATTGTTCGAAAGAATTTTTCTCGAATTTAAGGCTAGATGAATGGAAAGAGTTGCCTCTCTTAGTCACTTGGGGATTAATGTGGTTGGCCCATAATGAGCACTTATTCAAAAATAAATCTTTCTTGTTCATAAACTTATCTCAACAAGTTGTTGCTCTGTCACACTTTTATAAGTCTCTTCCTGCCAATAAAACCCTCAGAATGCTTAATCCATTGTGTATAGATAATTCCAAGCCCTAAGGGTTCCTTGATGGGGCGTGTCAAGGTCCAGATAAGACTTGTGAGTTTGGGTTCTCACTGTTTGTAACTCCAACACATTTCTATCTTGGGAAAACAAACATTGAACCTAGCACCAACAATTTGGCAGAGCTCTCTACCCTTCTTGTGCTCTTAAATATGGCAAAAATTAAGAGGGTCAATAATTTCCATGTCTATGGTGACTCAAAATTATGTATTGAATGGATTAATAATTCAACACAAATTCATCATTTGAAAATGCTTCAACTAGGTCAAAAGTTGCATACAATTGCGATAAGTTTTAATGAACTTCATTTCTCTCATATCTTCCAAGAACTAAATTATGAGGTGGACACCCTCTCAAAATAGGAACTCCAAATTTATACCAATGTTCCGGTTCGGGAAGAATTCCTTGATGGTTCATTTCTTGATAGAGTTGAGGACTCTTTTTTTTTTAGAGGGAGTGGTTCTCTGAATATGAAAAATACGATGGTGGTGATGTGTTCCTAGGAGATGACTCTACAACCAAAATCATGGGACGTGGAAGGGTTAAGTTGTTGCTAAAATATGGAAGGATTAGAACTCTCGGGGTTCTGCACATTCCAAAACTTTCCAGGAGCCTAATATCTGTAAGCAAGTTGGATGATGCAAGAGTGGATACTATATTTGGAAATAACACTTGCAAGATGGTACGAGGAGTAATGATGTTGATGAGGGGATTTTGGTGTGGAAATATGTACAAGTTGTTGGGAAGCACTTATACTAATGGGTGTAACAGTTATGTTGTCCTTGAGAAGACAAATAAAGAATACAAGACCAATATCGTCCCTGAAAAGAAGACCATGCTATGGCATCAAAGACTGGGGCATATTGGAGAAAAGGGCCTTCGAACACTACATGGTAAAGACATGGTTGAAGGTATGTCTAATTGCACTCTGGATTTTGATTTATGTGAACATTGCATATATGGTAAACAGAATCGACTAAGATTCCCATTTGGTGTTACAAGAGCAAAGGGGATCTTAGAGTTGATACAGAGTGATGTGTTTGGACTTGTGCCTATTCCATCACTAGGTAAGTCTGTGTATTATGTTTCATTCATAAATGATTTCTCAAGGAACACATGGATTTATTTTCTTAGAAAGAAATCTGAGGTATTTGATAAATTCAAAGAGTTTAAGGCTTTGGTAAAAAATTAGACAGAGAAGAAAATAAAGGTATTGAGAACAGATAATGGTGGAGAATTCTTCAGAAATGAATTCAAAGAATTATGTAAGAAGTGTGGTATAGCAAGGCAGAAGACTACTCCATACACTCCTCAACAAAATGGAGTTGCAGAAATGATGAACAGGACACTGATGGAAAAAGAAAGGAGCATGCTCAGTGGTGCCGAGTTAGGACAATAATTTTGGGCAGAGGTCGTGGGTACAACATGTTACCTGGTCAATCGATCACCTTCATCAGCATTGGATGACAAAAATCCACACGAGGTATGGACTGAAAAGAAACCCTCTCTTCAACATCTTAGAGTGTTTGGTTGTGATGCTTATGTACATGGTCCAAAGGAAAATAGGAGTAAGCTGGATAAAAAAGATGAAAAGTGTATCTTTATTAGTTATAAAGATGGTGTGAAAGGTTATAAGCTTTGGAACCTAGAAATTAAGAAGATTGTTTACAGTTGGGATGTTGTTTTTAGAGAGGTAAAAGATGTGTCCAAATAGGAATTCCTACCAAAGCAAGATGAACCTGAGAAAATAGAGCTAGAGTTGGATGATGAAAAATTTGAATCATCTGAAGAAGATGACGCAGAAGAAGAAGAAGAACCTCATACCCCAATATTGAGGAGATCGGTGAGAGAAAGAAGGAAACAAGAAAGGAATAGTCCACCTAATTTCCCTTCCAATTTTTCTTTATCTATTATTGAGGATGATCCCAGAATTGTCAAGGAAGCAGTGAATTCAGAGGATAGTAAACTCTAGAAGAAGGCCATGGTTGAAGAAATGGATGCCTTGGATAAGAATAAGACATGGGATATACTTGAGTTGCCAGCTAGAAGAAAATCTGTTGGTAGAAAATGGTTGTTTAAGAAGAAGTTTAATGCAAAAGGAAAAGTGGAGAAATACAAAGCTCGGTTAGTAGAAAAAGGTTATTCCCAAGTAGACGGAATTGACTTTGGTGAGATTTTTTCTCTTGTTGCTAAGTTAACTTCTATTAGATTTATTTTATCTATTGTTGTTGCTTTTGATCTTGAAGTGGAACAGATGGATGTGAAGACAACATTCCTACATGGGGATCTGGAAGAAGAAATCTACATGAAGCAACCAGAAGGATTTGTAGTAAAGGGAAAGAAAGAGTTGGTTTGTAAGCTAAATAAGTGACTCACTATATGGTCTGAACCAATCACCTAGGATGTGGTACCAAAAGTTTGACACATACATCCTTGGATTGGGATTTGTGAGAAGCAAGGTTGATCACTGTGTATATTCCAAGTAGGTTGGAAATCACTTCATTCATGTAATGTTGTATGTTGATGACATGTTGTTGGTAGGAAATAACATGGATGTTATCAAGGAGGTGAAATCGCAACTATCCTCCAAATTTGACATGAAGGATCTCGGTGTTGCTAACTTCATTCTGGGAATCGAGATTAAAAGAGATCGTGCAAACAAGAAACTCTGGTTGAATCAGAGAAAATATGTTGAGACGATATTACAAAGGTTTAATATGCATGGAAGTAAACCGATCAAGGTTTCTATTCCTATAGGTGTAAAGTTGTCTGCAGATCAGTGTCCCAAGACACAGGAAGAAGAAGAGGACATGTCCCATGTTCTGTATGCCAGTGCAGTTGGAAGTTTGATGTATGCAATGGTATGTACTAAAGAGGACATTGCACATGCAGTGGGAGTTTTGAGCAGGTATATGTCAAAACCAGGGAAGGAGCATTGGACAATATTAAAGAGGGTCTTTAGATATTTGCGTGTCACTACCAATTATGGATTGTGCTACCAAAGAAGACTAGGATTGGATAGAGTGGTGGACATACATGGCTTTGTTGATGCAAAATGGGATGGAGATATGGATCGCAGAAGATCTACAAGTGGGTATGTGTTTAACCTATTTGGAGGAGAAATCATTTGGATGAGAAAAAGACAAGTTGTATTAGAACTCTCAACTACAGAAGTTGAATACATGGTAGCCACTCATGCAAGCAAGGAAGCAGTATGGTTACAAAGATTGTGTTCAGGTATTGGGTTGGTACAAAAAGTAGTGAGATTAGATTGTGAC
Organism: Picea engelmannii; assembly: GCA_009831015.1. Lineage (NCBI taxonomy): Eukaryota > Viridiplantae > Streptophyta > Pinopsida > Pinales > Pinaceae > Picea > Picea engelmannii. The sequence continues at coordinate 34,924 of ML786626.1, forward strand.
AGTCAGAGTGCAATATTCCTGGAAAAGAACCCAGCTTGTCATTCGAAGATAAAGCATATTGATGTTCAGTATCACTTTGTGAGAGACATGGTTGAGGAAAAGAAGGTGTTGTTGGAAAAGGTTGACACTTTGAAGAATGTTGCAGATTTATTGACAAAGTCTGTGAGCATAGAAAATTTCTCCTAGTGTAGAGTAACAATGGTCATTGTTTCCCTGGATTGTTGACTATATAACCCTGTGGACCCCTGGATGCAAAGAAAACAACAAGTGGGAGAATGTTGGGTATATGTTATATTGTTTGCATGTGTGTGAGGGCACGTCAGGTTCGACAACTGCGTCTGATGATCCCTCCAGTAGTGCTCTTTGTGTCGTGTGTGTTGGGTGCTTCCTAAGGGGGTCCCAAGGGGGGCTAGGTATGCCCCCCTGGTTACGCACAATGTTTGACAATGGGTGGTAGCCAGGGGCAGTGCCCCAAAATTGCTTTTGGGTGGTTTTTGCTATTTTTAGGGGATTTTTCTATTTTTAGCGGTTTTCTAAATTAATCCTAGATTAAGGGATTAGGGTTTTGGTATCTACGGAATACCAAAAAACATTGTATATATTGTATGGTGAATGGTGAAATTCAATATAATGAATATAAGAAAGGTTTTCCCCGGTTGAGGGTTTCCGGTATAAATCTTTGTGTATTGTGTGAATGAGCCATTGATTAATTTTTGTTTTGCTTAAGAATCTATATGCATTGATTTACTTCGTAGATTTAAAACTTACAGAGTATACACCTTCATTGTCACCAAGACAATCCTTCGGCTGCTAACCTCCCTTCCCTTGGGATTCAGCAACAGACCGGACCAGAAATCTCAAAGTTTTGTAGCAGCTACAGGACCTCTTACAGGAGTTCTTACTTCCTCAGCACAATCTCTCACCTGGAGAGAGTTGCTCACAGATTTGGCAACCTATTCTTGTGACCAATTCTAGCACAATGAGGACACAAAATAAAGGCTCAACAACGCACAGTCAATGGAATCAACCTCTCACGGTCAGGACTACATTGCCACAACAACCCACTGGGATAGCACAACACGACCCAGACAAATTCGGGTTTCTCAATCATGAAACACGGAACGGACTCATGGTTATGGTTTTGGGATTGCGTAAAGGTGCATAGAGATCTCATGCATAAGATTGAACTATCCAGGTAAGATATTTGAAAATAGCACCAGAAAGAGGTTGATCATGGACAGTCACGAGTTCAGACGGAGGATGGTGAATTGGAAGGTCGAACCCCCAGACTCTAGTGATGGCTGGCGAAATGCTAACCCCAACATGGCTTATTCCTATGGTTTTAAATTCATGCACCTGGGTCGACACATGTCACCCATGAAGCTGCATGCGCTCCATCAGCATGTGTTCCTCTCCAAGAATTTAGGAAAAAACATATACATTTACACAGTACTTTGGAATAATAATAAACTATTATTCCCAAGGGCTTAAGCCCGCAAGATTAGCCCCTCTTTCTTACCTTTCAGCCCCCTCTCCCTTACCCAGGCTTTATGGAATCTTAGTCCCCCATCACTCATTCATCGTGGTAGGTCCACACGCAGAGATGTTTATCTTTTATTAATAATGTGGATAATTACATGTACAAAATCAGGCTCCTGGCCTTTAACACTTAGGCTCTCTGGCCTAATAAACACATAAGACTAGCATCTTATCAATACTCGGCTCACCATCCTACAAAGCATGATTTACAAAACATGATTACAACAAGGCTCGTCCTTTGGGATATTACAATCCCCTCCCCTTATTTTTGCATTGTCCTCAGTGCAACTTTCACACAACATCCACAAGATTTTCAAAATCTTCAAAAGGATGCGGGTATTTTTCCCACATAGCATCCTCATGCTCCCATGTCGTGTCCTCAAGACTGTACCATGTCCACTGGACCTTTACAAGCCCTATAGCTTGATTCTGGAGTTGTTTTGTTTTCCTGTCCAATATGCACACAAGATGCACTTGCAGGACACCTTCTTGCTCCACCTGAATCACATTCCAATCGATAACATGATTAGCATCAGGTATATATTTCTTAAGCAATGACACATGAAACACATTATGTATAGTCATGAATGTAGGTACTAGCCCAATCCTTCCTAGGATTTCAAATGGCCCACAAAATATGGCTGCCAACTTGGCACAGTTTCCCAGCCTCAGGGAACTTCTATTAGCTTTCACTTTTAGGAAAACATGGTCACCCACTTTAAAATCCCTGTGGATTCTATTTTTATCAGCATAAATTTTCTATCTGTCTTGGGCAGCTTTCAAATTATGTTAATTTTTAACATCTTCTCTTCCATTTCCTTGAGCAACTCTGGCCCAACTACTGCTCTGCCAGCTGGATTATCCCAGCGTACTCGAGTATTTCACTTTCTTCCATAAAGTGCTTCAAATGGGCTCATCTTCAACGATGCTTGATACCCATTGTTGTAAGCGAATTCTACCAAGTGCAGTCAGTCTTCCCATTTCAATGGTTTTTCCATCACATACATTCTCAGTATGTCTTCTATCACTCAATTCACCCACTCTGTCTACCCATCCAACTCAGGATGGTAGGTTATACTAAAATTCAGATTCGTTATGAATCCATTGAATAACCCCTTCCAGAAATTTGAGGTAAATTTCGGGTCTCTGTTAGACACAATTGTCTTGGGAATTCCATGCAATCGTGCCACTTCCTTCATAAAAATATCAGCAACATATTTTTCCTTATGAGTAGTTTTTAGTGGAATAAAATGGGCAGCTTTCGTAAGCTTGTCCACCACCACCATGATTGAGTCATGTTGCTTGTCTGTTCTGGGCAATCCCATGATGAAATCCATTATCACCACTTCCCACTTCCACTCAGGAATGGGTAAAGGTTGCAGCAACCCTATTGGGTGCCTGTTCTTAGCTTTAACCTTCTGGCACTCCATACATCTGGTGATATATTCAGCAATCTCTTTCTTCATACCTGGCTAGAAATAATGGCTCTTGACTGTTGCCACAATTTTATGATATCCAGGGTGCCCTGCATAAGGGACATTATGCATTTCATGCAAAATTATACGTTTCAAGTCATGGACATTAGGTACGTAAATTTTGTTCTTGTACAAAATTATTCCATCATCTCCTAGTTTATAAATCTCCACTTTTTGTGGCATCTTACCTTGTTGTAGCTTTTATACCAAATCTTTGTACTGCAAATCTGTATTTGCAGCCTCCAAAGTTCTTCCCTTTATATTAGTTTGGTACATGCTAATGGTTGTAGCATGTAAGTTGTGCACCTTTCTGTTGAGTGCACCAGCCACCGTACTTTCCTTCCCTTTGATATGCTTGATATCCAAGTCGTATTCACACAGAAACTCCAGCCACCTACTCTGCCTAGCGTTTAGGGTGGGTTGGTCAAACAAGTATTTCAGATCATTGTGGTCTGTTCTCAATTCAAATCTCCTCCCCATGAGGTAATGTCTCCATTTCCTCAGAGTGTGAACGACTGCTGCCAACTCCAAATTGTGAGTGGCATAATTCTTTTCGTGCTCCTTCAGCTTCCTGGACTCATAACAGATTACGAATCCATTATGGTTGAGGACTCTTCCCAACCCTTCCTTACACACATTGGTGCATACCACAAAATCTTCATTTGGGTTTGTGATCCTCAGGATTGGAGCATTGGTTAACAATTGCTTCAATTGTTGGAATATTCTCTCACAATCCTTTGTCCACAGAAACTTCTTCTCCTTCCTTTGCAAAGAAGTGATAGGGTGAGCTATCCTCAAGAACCCTATGATAAACCTTCTGTAATATCCCACTAGACCCATAAAGGATCTAACTTCCACCACATTCCTTGGCACTGACCATTATCTGATGGACTCAACCTTCTCAATATCCACGATGATCCCTTCTTCTGAAATAATATGCCCCAAGTAATGGATTTGTTCCTGATAAAATGAGCATTTGCTCAACTTGGCATACAACTAGTGCTCTCTTAGAACTTGCAGCACCATCCTTGGGTGTTGTTCATGCTCTTCCTCTGACTTGGAATACACCAGAATGCCATTCAGGAAGACTATGAAAAAATTGTCTAGATAGTCCCTGAACACACCATTCATCAAGCACATAAAAACAGCAGGTGCGTTCGACAGCTCAAACAACACCACTATGAACTCATAATGAACATACCTTGTTCTAAAGGAGGTCTTGTTGATGTATTCATCCTTTATCCTTACTTGGTGATATCTTGATCTGAGATCTATCTTCAAAAATATCTTTGCATCCTTCAACTGATTGAAGAGGTCATCAATCCTCGGCAGAGGGTACTTGTTCTTGACAGTTACTATGTTCAATTGTTGGAAATAGATGCACAGCCTCAACTTTCCATCCTTCTTCTTCACGAATAGAACCGGGGCACCCCAAGGTGACATGCTTGGGTGAATGTACCCCATCCTCAGAATCGCTTCAAGCTGCAACTGAAGTTCTTTCATCTCTAGGGTGCTCATTCTATAAGGAGCTTTCGACACTGGAGCTACTCCAAGCATCAAATTTACAAAGAAATCGATATCTCTCTTCAAAGGTAGTCTGGGTACCTCCTGAAATACATCTTCAAACTCTTTTATTACTGTTTGGTCTCTAATATTTGAGAACTCATCCTTATATGCTTCCTCCATATGGGCTGCAAATCATTGACAACCTTTCCTGTAGCATTTCTTCAGCTGTAATGCTTAAATTTCTCTGACAACTATAGCTCTGGGAATTCCTTGGACTGTTTCTTGATTCCCCTTCTCATCCAGGCAAGTAAATTCCTTTTTACGATAGTCCAGGAGGGCATGGTGTTGGTCCTTTGCTCAGTTTGTAGGATAGGTTAAGTAGCTTGAAGGCAAGAGTCAAACTGGCGTAACAGGAGCTTCCCCACACACTGTCACCTTGATGGGGGGCTCTTTCTATTCAGGGTGGCTAATCCCAAGGGAGATGTCCCTAGTAATCTGGGGTGTTTGAAAGGAAAAGAATCAAGGGATTAAGGCTCAAAGGTCAAAATAGGTTTCCCTTCACAGATTACTGCCAGGAAGATAGTCAAGAAGAAGATGAACCATAGTAGAAGCACCTGTTTGCGAGACACGGCAACAATAAAACTAATACATGCAAATAGTGGTCAATGCTTCAATTGTCAATGACTATCAATATGAAATACACATGAGCATAAATAAAAGTAATTATTGACAAAGTCAATGATTGCAATAAAGGATATGGCTCATAATATCACTTCTTCAATAAATACAAATGATAATAGCATTCAATGTATAAAATCAATCCTTGGATTATCACAACGCATTAAATATGCTCACATATAATGTTGCTGCATCAAGCCTACTAGGGATGATGTCAGCCTAGTTTCTAGGTTAGTTTGCTAGGCAATGAGGTGGGAGTTTTGCAAAATAAGCCAATGAAAATATTCAACACTTCAATGTCTATCAATGGATGACCTAGCCGCAACTTCTATACCAGCCAATAGTTCAAAATAGGCATGACGTCATCATAGAACTAGGGTTAGTAAGTCGCTAGGTTTAGTTAGGGTTTTAATTTTTGGAAGATAGAAATATTTTTTTAACACAAAAGATTCAACGTTGCATTATTAGACTAGTGCCTTAGGGTACATGGAGTCAAGGAGTAAGGCTAAAGGCTTGGAAGGATCTAAATCTAAGGATGGGAGAGTTAGGCTTAATGGTGCTGCAATGGCAGGGCCATGAAGTCAAAACCCTAAGGGGAGGAGGCTCATTCTAGTGTTGCTTAAGCAAGGCCTCATGCTCCTCCCTCTTTCCTTAAAACTCTTTGGCAAAAATGGCCAGCTTCAAAAACACAAATCTAGGGCTGAAAAGTGTTGTAGGGCCAAGGATTTTCAAACCCTAAAGGTCAAAACCCTAGGTGTAAACTTAATTAGGCCTAGGACGTCTTCCTTCTTCAACTTATGTTAAGAAACTAACTCAGAAAAGGGGAACTAGTGTAGCAACGGCTAGGCTAGGTTCTCCTTAATCAATGGCTAAACAAGTCTTCTACCATGGGGACATGAAGCAAGGACCTACTTGTGTGCTTGCTACCTAGGGTTTCAATGATTAAGCATAATAATAACAATGTAACCATACATGTAAGATATTTAACCTACAACCATTCAATCAAGAAGTTTTGCATGAAAAATACACTTACATATCAATGAAGAGATTATCAAACCCTAGTTGTAAACCTTCCAATGATAGAAAACACCATAACAATGCCAAAGATGATCCTCCACAAGTGTATCGCCTCAACTCCAAGAGCCAAATACAAAGACAAATGACTAAAAAAAATTCTCTCACAAGAGAGTGAGTTGTGTTATCTTAAAAAGAGAGGCAACGTCCTCCCTTTATATCATTCAAATGACCTTAATTACAAAAATAGGTCATTAAAACAGCCGACAAGGCTGACTAACAATATTACACTGTTTTACACATTAAATGCTAAAAATGTCATAATGATGAGCTAAAAAGGAGACGCCAGGCCCCTCTAAGGGAGACGTTGGCCCTTTTTGGGCAAGATCAGCATCCAAGAAGCAAAACGTTGGCCCCCTTGGGGCTCCTGCAACCTGCCACACATGCCAAATTGTCCCAGCACACTGCCACATGCTCCAGAAAATGTCCAGCCTGCCCTGGGTGGCGTCCTGTCCATCAAAATCCATCATCTCATCTGCAGTGGGTGATCCCCCTAGGCCGGGCTCTGCCAAAGCGTTCTGGGTGAGGACGTCCTTCTTCTTCTTCATGCAAGGGCTCATCACAACATTGTCCCACCTCTACCATCCCAACAACCATCCGATGGGCTCTTCATCCCCATGGAGGTCTAAACTAATCATATCCCCATGTGTATCGGTCCACTGGTACCTGTCCACCGAGTATGGTCCTGCACATCAAAAACTACGCCCTCCATGGGCTCATCAGTCCTAGGGATCATAGCAATGTCAATCATATTTCATCATTAAATTTATCAAATACATGCATGAAATTCCTAGCATATCATCTAAGAGCTCAAAG
>ML786626.1:42640-101682 GCA_009831015.1 Picea engelmannii
CAGGACAAATCTGGCGGAGAAGAAGAAAGATGGGCCCTCCAGGGCCATGCTCAGGTCAATCCTGCTCTCGGTACTCCATGTCTAGGACCTGTGGGCCTCGAGACATGATCTCCTAGTTATCCCTAGATATCGGGGATAACAGGTCCAACCATTCCATTCCAATTAAATAGTCATAAGACCCTAAAGGAAGAATATTCAATTCAGCCTTTGTGCTCAATCCATTCATGTCCATAGGACAGGACTTAACCAACTCAGTGACTTTCCTCTTGGTTCTTGTAGCCATTTGCACTAACCAAGACTTTTCATGTTTTCTTCTTGATAAATGTAAACCTTCCACCACTCTAGGATCTATATAACTATGGCTAGCCCTTGAATCAATTAAAACAATAAGTGGTCTGTTGTTAATCATACCTTCCACTTCAATCATGTGCGATTGAAATTCAGCTTGCTTGTTGTCTAGGGCTGCGTAGATCCTTGGCATTCTACTACCCATGTCCTCCACTATTTCATCTTGCTGAACATTGTGGACGGCTCTCGCTTTATCATTTATTTGGGGGCAATCTTTGTACCTATGGTTTCCTTTACAACCCTAACACTCCATAGGTGTCTTCCTTGGCAATTGACTACCCACTTCAACCTTTCTGGGCTCTCTAAAATATGGTTGTCCTTGAGGACTGTTTCTAAAAAAGGAAGGCTTGTTTCCCTTATGCCTCTATTCCTTCTTGAACTTATTCTTGTCTTCCCAAGCCTTCTGGAAGGTAGGATTTTCTCTCTATTTTTCATATAAACATTTCTCTCTTCTTATTTTTTCTTCCATAGACTTAGGTTCATCATACTGAATCTTGTCACCAATAGAAGGTGGTAATCCACTTAGATACCTCTAAATCTTGATAGTCTCCTCCTTGATGAATGGAACATACTTCAATAGTTCCAAAAATCTTCTCTCGTATTCATCAATGATCATGTTGCCTAGTTTGAGTTCAAAGAACTCTTTCATCTTTCTGTCATAATATCTTTTAGTCAAATATTTCTTCTTGAAATACCTCTTGAAATACCTCTTGAATTCCTTCCAAGTGATATATTTTTCTCTAATGTGTTGCACCTGCACAACCTAATTCCACCACATGGATGCTTTTCCTTTCAATTGATACATCACAATTCTTCCTTCGGCATGAGAGGAATAATTCTGCAATTGGAAGTATTTCCTCATGCCTAGCAGCCATGTCTCGACATATTCTTCCCTCTGGTGTTCTCCATCAAATGTACGAGGCTTAATCTTATTCATTTCTCCTTTCAGTTCATCCACTCCAGACCTCCTATGCTTTCTAGTAGGATATGGGCTTGAACTACCGTGTGTTTATTTACTGGAATTCTTTGGGGAGCGATGGCGACGTTCTCTAACACTCCTCGATCTTCTTTTCCTCTCAGGGGTCCTGCGAATCCCTTTTTTGCTTGTGTCACTCTCATTTTCCAATTTCTTTTCGATCCTATCCAGGCTCCGCAACAACTTCAAGTTGAATTCACCCTATTTATCCTGAGTTTTCTTGAGCCTTCTACTATCATCTTGACGATCCTGAGCATCTTTCTGCAATCTTTAAATGATTTTCATCATATGCCCTTCCTTATCCATCTCCTTTCCATGCCCATTGGAGTTCAATCCTTCGACTCCCAAGTTGAAATCCATTCCTTTTCTTTTGTTCTCTGAACTGGAGGCAATTCGTGCCTCTTCCATTTCTTTGCACTCAACAACAACTCTGACCGGTTCTGGCCCTCGTAAACTTCTGCAATCACAACGTCAAGACAACCAGAATTTTTCAGGCCATATTTCCTTAAAAAATTCCACACATTCAAAACCAACCCAATTCTAAGAAAATGTTTCGACTTCATGAATATTTTGAGCTCTTCTCAGCTCTGTAACTTTCGGGCAATAGCCCCCCCTTTCTTAGTCCCCAACCCATGCGATCACAGGATATGACCAAACGCTAGACACTATCCCTTGAGTTTTGGTTGATGAACTCGCAACATCGGGTGGATCAATGATCCATGTCTACACGACATCCAACGGTTGGAACCCACTGTGTTCCTTTCGTCATCAAAGTTTCGGGACTTTGGGACTTCGAACCTCGAAGGTTCCCACACTTGTTTCCTCCAAATCTTCTGACATCCAAAATTCCAATTTACTTTATCCCCTTTTGGACCACATCACACAATTGTTTCCAACAACCATGATGTCATGTGGCACACTTAGGAGGGTCCACCTCACCTTTGACAGGTCCTACCACGTTAAATTTTCTTTTCGGGAGTTTGTGCATCCGCACATATCTCTTTTTTCGATTGTCGAAATCGCGAAATTGTGATTTACTTTATGCTTGATCCAATGGTCAATTTTTCTTCCTCCCATCTATGGTGTAGATCATTTTGGGCATCAGGAGTTCATGCATCAGCACATCTTTCTTTTCCCGATAGTTGAAACCCCAAAAGATTTCCAGGATAACTCTCCTGCACCTTCTCCAAATCTGACGGTCGTGATGGATCTCCTTTCCTCCCGATCAGATCCAATGGCTCCAACACTTTGTGTGTTGCGCTCTCTCTCTCTCTCTGTGGCCAAATACCACACTGAGTGCAGTTTTGTAACACGACCAAGCAACCCCTTGGAAGTCAGAAATGATCTAAGGTTTGAAATTAGTCCCTTGAGACACAATTTATACCTGAAACCTCAGGTCCAATGGCCCCTTATCTGGCCCATCCAAGCTCAACATTGAAAACCTTGGCTCTGATACCAAAATGTAACATCCCCAGCCCTCCAAAGGTCAGGCAATGCTGCCAACACTTATGACTTTATCCCCTTAAATCTCTAATACCATACTGTAACATCCTCTGGGATGTCAACCCACATCAGGAGTAATGCTACTATGGAATAACACTTATATAACATGCATTTAAATAAATTCAATACATTAACACAGAGTAAGCACATAATTACTTCTAGCATACATAATCCATGGAATTAACAATAATTCATATGCACAACAACATTCATGATAACATATACGCATCACAGGCATGCAAAACATAATATTAAGCACAAACTGATACTTATCTTTGAAACTAGATGCAATTCACCAACTGCATGCATACCTTCCATGAACCTCCCAGACTTAGACCACGCTGCTCATCACTCTCGGCAATAGGTCACCCCCAAGTTGGGACTAAGCTCCACCGGGCAGGGAATCCTAGGCTAGGAAAGGTCAACAGGAAAACACCCAGTTACAGAGGAAGGATTTTCTCCCAGGAGTCACTTATGCCCATTGCTCACAGACTCTAATTCCCCACATGCCTATCCCACCCCAGGAGTATACACCTTCATTGTCACCAAGACAGTCCTTCAGCTACTAACCTCCCTTGCCTTAGGCTTCAGCAACAGACCGCACCGAAAGTCTCAGAGTTATGTAGCATCTACAGGACCCCTTCCAGGAGTTCTTACTTCCTCATCACAATCTCTCACATGGAGAGAGTTTCTCATAGGTCTCAAAACCTATTCTTGTGACCAATTCCAGCACAGTGAGGACACAACAGCAAGGCTCAGCAATGCACAGTCAATGGCAGCAACCTCTCACGGTCAAGACTATGCTACCACAACAACCCACTGGGATATCACAACACGACCCAGACAAATTTAGGTTTCTCAATCATGCAACATGGAATGGACTCATGGTTATGGTTTCAGGATTGGATAAGGCTGCACAGATATCTCACGCACAGGGTTGAACTATCCAGGTAAGGGATCTGAAAACAACACCAGACAGAGGTCAATCATGGACAATCACGAGTTCAGACGGAGGATGGTGAATTGGAAGGTCGAACCCCCAGAATCTGGTGATGGTTGGCAGAATCCGACCCCAACATGGCTTATTCATATGGTTTTAATTGCATGCGCCTAGGTCGACACATGTCACCCATGAATCTGTATGTGCTCCATCAACATGCGTTCCTCTTTAGGAACTTAGAACAAAACATATACATTTACACAGTACTTTGGAATAATAATAAATTATTATTCCCAAGGGCTTAAGCCCCCAATATTAGCCCCTCTTCTTACCTTTCAGCCCCCTCTCCCTTACCCAAGCTTTGTGGATTCTTAGTCCCCCATCACTCATTCATCGTGGCCAGTCCACATGTAGAGATGTTTATCTTTTATTAATAATGTGCATAATTACATGTACAAAATCAGGCTCCTAGCCTTTAACATTTAGGCTCTCTGTCCTAATAAACACATAAGCCTATCATCTTACCAATACTCAGCTCACTAGCCTACAAAGAATGATTTACAAAACATGATTACAACAGGGCTCATCCTTTGGGTTATTACAGAGGTGGTCAAAGAATCAAGAACATCTAAAAACATGTTGCATGCCTTCAAATCTACCTTTCTAGATCTTACTGCTAAAGTGAAAGAATCCAATACAACAAAAAAGCTCAAACCAATTGCTTTATGTAATCTCGTTTATAAAATCATCTCCAAGATCATAGCTAATAGGATTAAAGCAAGCATGACAAGGGTCGCATCCCAACAAAAGGGAGGCTACGTAGAGAGCAAACAAATTCTTGATATCATTATTATAGTGCATGAAACAATACACTTTCTCAAAACAAGTAAATATTTAGGTATGCTCATGAAATTGGATATGTCTAAATCCTAAGACAGATTGAGCTAGGATTTCTTAGAAAAAAAATGATCCTCGCATTTGGTTTCCACTCTAACTGGATAACTTAGATCATTAACCTCATCTCCTTTACTTTTTTGTCTATCCTTGTGAATGGATATCCATCCCCTACCTCTATCCCTTCTAGAGGTATAAGGCAAGGATATCCCCTCTCCCCCTATATGTACATTATTATGGTTGAAGGCCTAGGTAGAAGCCTTCTTCAAGCTATACTAGAAGGTAAAATCAAAGGGTTGAAATTAACATAGGACTTAGTGATATGGATTTAGGAGCGGAATGAACTAATTAACAGAATGAATACAATAAACATAGAGATGTGAAGAACAACACAGATATCCAGTGAACAATATATTTTATTGAATAAATGAAATAGGTTGAAACTGTAAAACGGCAAAACTGAAACATTTGCTCGAATGGTGGTAGCTATCTTTGAGAAGAGATGTGGCTTCTATGCACATCTGTTTGAGCAGAATGATTACAATGAGGCTCCAAAGGCCTTTTTAACATTACTCATGAATGCCAAAACCCTAGACATCCAAAAACCTAACCCTAGGAGATGAAACGCAAAAAGTTATGTGGGGCCCTATGGATAATTTGGTACCTCAACTTCCTGGGGTCATAAATTTTTCATATAACCTCTATTTTAGGCACGTGATAGCCCATTGGAAAGGTATTTTAGAGAGATGCAAATTACATCCTCAAACCATGACTCTCTCTATAGTTTGACTATGGAGAGTCAAAAAAACATTGTTTACGAACCCAAAATGGCCCTGGAAGTACAGCAAGATGTGTTGACATGAAAACATACAAAATAATCCAGTTGGATTAGGTGGGATGCCACCAGTATCCACTTGGAAGATGTGTAGGGATTCAGACAACCCTGGAAGTGTAGAACCCACAATTACAAAGAAGTACAGAAGAACGTGTTGAACTAAAAATTGTCAAGAGGAGCCAGTTGGAATAGGTGGGTGGACAGACAATAACCACCTGGATCAATCCTCCCCCCTTAGGAAGCAATGGTCTCCATTGCGTTGATTTCCCTAATCAGGTGAGGAAACTTCTGCTAAATTTGGCCCTGGGTGAACCACTTTCCTTGATGTAGGAGTTGCCCTACCTTGACAACTCGATAAAGTTGGATCCTCTGTTGGTGAGTTCCCTTGACCTATGTGTCCACTATTTGATCAATGGATGTGTGTTCCATGCAGTCAGGGTTGAGCTATGTTTGTGTCAGTTGTTTTGCAATCTCTAAGGTGTCCAATAATGGTGGAAAATATGGCCGAAGGAGGTCCACATTGAACATTGGGTGCAAGCCAAGGAAGGGTGGACTATTGAGCTCAAAATAATTTCTACTCATAGCCTTGGTGATGGTGTAAGGCCCATAGCAATGTGGGAAGAGATTTTGATGGGGGCCTGTAAGACTCTCCTTATGAAAATGTAACCAGACCTTGTCTCCAACCTGAAATTGGTGCAGTACCCTATGTTGATCATGGTGTTGCTTGTACTTAGCATTGGCTTTCTGAAAAATCTCATGGACCTATTGGAGGATGTGTTGAATCTGCTCAATGAATCAGGTGGATTTTTCAGACTCATACTGAACATGGGAAGAGTCTGTCTCTGTGGTTGCAAGAGGTAGTGCAACATCAATGGGACCCAAGGGTTGGAATCCCATTCCCACCTGAAATGGGCTATGGTCGATGGAGCTATGTAGATCCCTATTGTAATTGTGATGAACATAGGGGAGACTCTCATCCCATGTATGCATATGCTTAGAGTTTTACATGTGCATGATGTGCACAATCACATGATTGACGACCTTTGTTTGGTTGTCTGTTTGGGGGTGGAAAGCAGTGGATTTAGTGAGCTTGGTGTCCAATAGTGACCAGAAACTCGACCAGAATGTGTTGAGGAACCTGTTGTTCCTATCGAAGATGATGTTATGTGGTATCCCAAAGTGGACCTACACTCATTCGAAGAAGATCTTGGTAGTATATGTTATTGTGATGTTCTTCTTGCAGGTTGTGAGGATGGCCATCTTCGAAAACCGATCAATGACCACAAATACACAATCATTGCCTTGCTTAGTGGAAAGAATTCCAGACATGTAATCCATATAGATGGATTCCCAAGGCTTCTCAGTGATAGGAAGAGGGGTGTATAAACCTTGCTTCTTGACGGATAGCTTGGCAATGGCACATGCAATTCAAGATATGATATACTTGTTGGTGTCATGTTGAAGTTTTGGCCAATAAAAATGTTTCTGAAGAACAGCCACAGTTTTCTCCACGCCAAAATGTCCTGCCATCTGATTGTAGTGAGCTTCCTAAATCAACTTTTCACGCTCGCTTGTAGGAACACAAATATGGCCCAGATGGCATAACAGCCCGTCCTGAATGTGAAAATTGATGACAGTTGTGCATGTACCCGAGACCTGATAGGTGGTGGCGAAGTCTGGATATTGTTGATAAAGTTGGGGCCACTCATATGCCTCATGTCCATAGGAATGGACCACAGTGGTGAGTGCAGCCATGGGAGATCGAATGAGGGAGTCAGCGACATGATTTGTGCTCCATGTCTTATACTTTATTTTGATATGGAACTATTGCAGGTTGGTGGACCACTTTTGATGGAAATCATTCTGCAACTTCCCCTATGTCTATATGAACTGTAGAGGCTTGTGATCAGTGTGGATGATCATATCCTTTCCCATAATGTAATTTTTCCACTGACAACAGGCTTGTACAATGGAATACATTTCCTTGTCATAGGTGGGGTATTTACGAACAATATATGAGAGTGTCTCACTATGGTATTCCACCAGATGATTGTGTTGAGTGAGAACTACACCTACAACATAGTAAGATGCATCAGTCTCAATATCGAACAGTTGTTGCAGATCAGGAAAGGAGAGTACTTGAGCTAAGCACAAGAGATTCTTCATATCCCCAAATGCTCACTGTTGTTCCTTCCCCCACACAAACTTGTCCCTAGCACCACCCTTGGTCACGTGGATGAGGGCCCATGAAATATGGGATAATCCCAACACAAACCATTGGTAGAAGTTGGCAAGTCCAAAGAAGCTCTGAAGCTCGGTTAGTGTGGTCGGGGTTGGCCAATCACAGATGACTTGAATATTAGTGGGATAAACATGTACCCCATTCTCATCAATAATGTATCCCAATTATTGGACCATGTTCATGCCAAAGGAACATTTTTCCAAGTTGGCATATAGCTTGTGTTTCCACAAAGTGCTCAAAACATGTTGAATATGTCGCATGTGCTCCTCCCATGTTCTGATGAAGATGAGGATGTCATCCAAATATACCACCACAAAAGAGTTGGTGAATGGTCTTAATACATCATCCATCAACCTCATGAAAGTGGTTGGTGCATTTGTTAAGCCAAAGGGCATGACCAACCATTTGAGGAGACCTTATTTAGATTTTAAAGGTGTCTTCCATACATCAGTTGGTTCGATGGGAACCTGGTGGTAGCCAGACTTTAGGTCAATCTTGTTGAAGAACTTTTCCCCCTTGAGTTGTTCAAGAAGGTCATCAATCCTAGGAATTAGGTACCAGTTTCTGACTGTGATTTTGTTTAATTGTCCTTAATCAATGCAGAGTCATCATGTCCCATCCTTCTTCTACACCAGTGCAATCAAGCTTATGCAAGGGGAGAGGTTGGGTCTGATGTGCCCCTTTTGAAGAAGCTCTTGGAACTGAAGCTTTATTTCATCATTTTCCATCAGGGAGAAATTATATAATGGTCCATTAGGCATAGGTGCACTAGGGGCTAGATCAATTGGATGCTTGACTTGGCAGTGTGTCGGTACCCGGGTGGGTGAGGAGAAGATTTCTCTGTACTCTTCCATGATCTCATCCACTTTCTTTCGCTACAAAGAGAGGCTCTTTGTAGAGTCCATGGATGTGGAGGTGACCTTTTTCTTACTATGATCACAAATCACAAAGAAGACAAACTTCCCATTCTGTGAAATGACCTTACTGCATTTCTTAGAAAAGATTAAAGAAATAGTGGTAGGTGGTGCTACCTCTCGTATCCTGTACAATTTTCTACCAAAGTAATAATAACATTGCAGGGTCTAGACTCATACACATCATGACACTTCCACAAATATGGTTGTCCTAAAAGAACATCACAAACTTCAAGGGGATAAATATCACACAATACCTCATATTTGAAAGACTTGATGTCGTAGGGTAGATGTCATTGTTATCTGACACAAAGATCTCTTCCTTGGCGAAGCCAATCGATGGTGTAGGGTTGCGAGTGTGGTTTCGTCGTTAGGTATAGCTACTTGATGACCTCTGTTGATATCATGTTCTTTTGAATTCCTCTATTGACAATGAAATGAAGTGAATCCCCCTTTACCCACATATGTGAGTGAAAGAGGCATTCCCCTTCCTCTGGTTCTTCTGGTTCACTTGGCTAGAATTTGGTGGTAGCAACAATGGCACTTGGTTGAGAATCAATAATCTGCTTCCCTCCTTCTGGATTTGATTCGGAATCAGAATCATCCTCTAACTTGGAAGCCTTCATCCTGTCCATGAGTGACTTCTTGGAATGACATTCTTTAGTTTTGTGCCAAGGGATTTGATGGTATTCACACCATTTTCCCGTGTCCTTCTATGTCTTCTCATTGCCCTTCTTGTGTTGTGGCTTGGACTAGTTGTCTTGAGAGTGTTCATCTTTTCTCTATCCCTTTCTTTGTGGGTTGGGGACACTTTTTCCCTATGTAACACACCCACGACGGGGCATAAAAAATTTCTCTTTTCTTAAACGACAGATTCTCCATCCATGGTTTCTAATTTGGAAAGTCAAGGATCTCTGATTCTGGAGCCAAACGACTCTCTAATACCTTGTTGGTCTCGTTTTGCAATTAAACATAGACTCTTTTGACTTTCTGGTGTAGGTCTAATGGTATTCATGACCTTCCTCTTTTTCTCTTGTGAAATATCTGAGTTTGGGCGCTAGCCCCTTTTCTAATAATCCCTTTCTTGTCATGACCTTGGGTGATGACCTCATGTAATCCATGGTATTGCGAGCGCAGCCAAGGGTGGTTTGAAACCAACTACTTTTCACCCCACAATTCACCTTGAGCCTCCATGTGTCTTTTCTCCAAAACTGTGGTCTGGATTGTGGCTCGCCCTCAACCTTTTAAAGTTCACGCACCTCTGGTCCCCACAATGCAATGGGACTGTCGATCTCATGAACTTGATGGTTCTTCTGAAATGATGGCTCATATCTATCCTTTTTGAATCTACAAATTATATCTAACCTTTCTAAATCAACGGCTAAGATTTATTTTGTGATTCAGGTTTTGGGAGTTTCAACTCTAAACTTTCACTTCCTCTGTCAATAGTTATATTTCGGAGTGGAACAATTACTCACACCTGTCCTCAACAAACGAACGTTTATGATGAACTTTGGCTCTCCAACCTTCAAGATTTCTTACTCCTTCATTCACCCTTTTCTCATGGAGTGCTTCGTACCCAAATTTTTATATCAGACGCCATGCATCTACTCTGATCAATAGTCTACATCTTCTCTCCAAAAACACAAATCTCCGGAGTGAATCCTTCCAGAGTGTCAAATATTCTGACACCTATTCTCTCCAAATCGATGGCTTTGGTCCTCTTCGGGACTTTGGCACTTTTCAACCAATACCAGATAAATGGTCCTTCGACCTATTCCTCAATCAACGATCGAGATCTTCTTCAGGACTTCGATGCTTTCACCCTCTGATTTCCTCCAGAGTTCTAGATCTGGCACCAAGCATCCACTTTCAAATCAATGTATTTCATCCTCTTCAGGACTTCGGCCTTCGGGGAATCAAATCTCAATTTCACCACGCTCTGCTTCTCCTGGAGTGTTTTATCTGGAGTTCGTGATCTGATGACATGTGTCCTCTCGTAAATCGACGGCTCCCAGCTGCTTCGGCTACTCGGGGTTCAGCGATTTCAAACCTTACTCCTTTGTTTTCTCTCGAAGTACTTTCACCCGGAGTTCATGATCTTTCACCATGTACCCTCTGGATCTGACGGTCCAGATTCTCTTTGGCTCTTCATCTCTTTGGGCTTTAGGAGTTTCAAACTCCTATGCACTCATTTCTCCCGGAGTGCTTTCACCCAAACTTCATGGATTTCTGCCATGTATCCCTCTACAACGGACTATTGCAATCTTCTTCGGCCTTTGGGGCTTCGGGAGTTTGTCTCACTCCTCACTTGGAAACCTATGAAGTAGTTTTCCCCAAAGTCTTCGATCTATCGACACGTATCTCCTACCAGCTGATGGATAGGATCTACTTCGGGTCTTTACCCAGATTCCATAGACTTACGCCACTTGTCCTCTGGATCCAACGGCTGATGTTTACTTCGAATGATATGACGGTTGACATTTGCTTTGGGTATTTACCCAGAGTCTACAGGTTTACTCCACCTGTCCTCTAGATCTGACACCTGAGATTTACTTCATTCTCCTTGACGATGGACGGTCCCAAACTACTTCATGACTTCGGGACTTTGGTAAGTCCACTCTCCTGCGTGTGCAAAGCACTAAGGCTCGGGAACCTTTCTCTAATCAAATGGCTATTGGTCCTCTACGTTGTGATCCAACGGCCACTTTCTCTCCTCCTCCTAAGCTTCTAATCTCTTCTGACTTGGAATATTTTCTAAGTGTTCAAAGGCCTCAACCTTTTCTCCTCCTACAGGTCTATCTCTTGGACTCTGTTTGCATGCCTGAAAGTGATATCTCCTCTGAGATTGATTCCCCTTGAATATTTCTCCTTCCCATGCACTCCTTGTGTTTCCGAGATCGAAGTTCAACGACGATTGACGGTTCACGGAAATTGCAGGGTTCAACCTCCGCCATCAGGGGAGTGCTCGCTCGACTCTAGTCTAATCCTAGTCGTTGATCTTCCATTCCCGATTAGATCAATGATGTAGGTTGATCGCAGCCATGAAATAACATGTCTGCTATCAGGTTCTTGTGTCATGGGTAGTTCTGGTAACTTGACTATCATCTACCTCCCATATCTGGTGGTCGGGAAGGTTCCCGGGCATCCTTAGATCTAAGGCTGAGGGTTAACTTTGGGACTTAGGAACTTTGGGGATTTTACCTCCCTTATGACGAACTCACTCGGTTCATCGAAATCGCAAAGTCCAAATGACTCCAGGGTTAACTCCCACACTCTTTCCCATACCCAACAGTCACAAAAAACCGTGGCTTCTTCTGAACAGATTTCGTTTGTTCATCTTCCAAACAAGGGAACCCCCCCTTTTTAGATACTTCAACCTCACTGTTCTTCCTGAGCTTTGTTAGCTATGAAAGGCTTAAGATATTTGCGCTCTTTCTCTTGAACTTAACGCTTGGAATAATCCTTCTGCACACCCCTTATGCTCATTCCTCAACTCTAGAACTTAAGTGGTTCTCGGCCTCTGCGTGCCTCACAGAGAGACCGTGCATACATGTACTATCTATCCTAATATTTAACAAACCCCCTCCTCCAAGGGACTCCGAACAACTAGGAGTGTCAACATGCGTACATGAAACTGTGCAAAAGATCGATGAACTCATAGTTCATGGATCTAGTTTAAGCCACCACAGGGCGCAAGCATTTACAAATATAAAACATGTCCAATTCATATAATTTCTAATTTCCTAATTAAACCATCAATAAAACACAAAAATGGATACAGTATAAATCATTAAGCAAACATATCCATCCCTGGGTCATTCACATCATATCTAATTTTATTACACAATTACAGCTCAATTTCACAGGGTATGAGAATACTTATCTATTACAAGTTGCATCCAACTAACTAACTGTGGGTGTGTGCCTTTCCACCAAACCATATGATTAGAGGCATTCATTATTAGCACTCTAGCCACCCTCATGCCAATCCATGATATCATTAGGGAATTTACGCCATCTCTTGGAGAAAACTCTCTCTGTCACAGCAACCCTACGAGGTCTATCAGATGCTTTCCCAGCATCAAGCTCATGTTCGGTCCTTTAGGTCATGTTCTTTTCACTTCCTTTTGGTTCCCACATCTCCCTTATGAGCTTGTCCTCTCCTCATGTCTCTTGTTGTGTCTCTATATGTATCTTACCTTCCCTCCTCTGGAAGGTTTCTAACCTATCATGTTCCTTCTGTCAGAAGGAAGCTTGGGTCTGCAGGTCTTTGTGGTGCTTCGAGATGACATCCTACAACTAGACCATGCTTCCATTCATGGGGGTGGTTGATAATTCAACCACTGTTCCTTTCTTCATTAACTGATTTATTTCCTTTATAGATATCATGGCTCGTACTTCAAGGCTTCACCCCCCCAACAGTCAGTTATTGGCAGTTTAACAATAATACATTTACATTATCCACATGCCTTAGCATGGTAATCCTATTTTATGATTAATTACAAGTTGGGGGAAACAGGGTGTTACAATTCCCTCCCCCTTAAAGGAACATCGTCTTCGGTGTTCTTTCTCAAAAACACATGTCATGCCTTTCTCATTCAGTTGTTTTAGAAATCTTGATCCTTCTTTCTCAGTCAGGTCCTTTTTCAGACCCTTAATCTTGGTCACATGCTTTCAATAATTCTTGGACAACAAGCACGTTAATCATAGTCTTATGTGAAAACATTGCATAAAAAAAAAATTTAGGAAAATTTCATAATCTTAGCACAATAATTATCTGTGCAGTTTGTGGATTTGTATCCACATGGTTGTTTTGTTATCCAGGCTCATTGTTTTTCCTTGACATACCCATTGGGTGAATGATACCAATCAATAGTTTACAAGAACTATCAAGGTTTCATCTTCCTTGCAATCACTCACCCTCTAGGCCCAGGCTTAGGAATCCCCTTCTCTGCTATATAGTCCCTCGGGTGATCAATCTTTCCTTGCCAAGGTTTTCTCGCACAGGAAGAACTACCCATCATGTGCATGATACCAATCAATAGTTTACAAGAACTATTACAATAGTGCAATTTCCTCCTGCAATTTCAACATTCCTCAGTCAAACAAATTGTTAGTTTTCATGCACATTACCTTTTTAAATTCAAGCATACTAACAGTCCAAGTCATTTTCATCTATTCAAGGACACAAAGCAAAAGGACACATCATCCCTTACCTATGCATCATTTCTTCCTACCAAATTTTTAAGAATGTAATTCAGATATCAATTGACTTTAGTGAATGTGCCAAATTCGTGGCCACATTCATACCCAATGCACCCTTGCATTGATTTTTAAGTTTCCCACACTTTACTACACGTAATTTTCCATGGTGTGTTGGAGCTTAGCCAAGATTTTTACCATATGGCTTATTCATTCTCATAGTCATCCTCTGATTGAGCTTGTTCATTATTGGTAACTGTCTTTCTCAATAGTTCCAATATATTTCTTTCTACACATGACATACATCATAAACACATTAGTCATCATGTAAATTAAAAATGCAAGTATCATAGCATTTAAATTAATAAAACATTTTCAGACATGTCCTAGCATATCTGTATGCACTTCATCACATTATCCTTAATGTTTTCATGAGTGTAACACAATAGTTCTCAATCGTTTCTACAGTAATACAACCATCATCACTATGGTGTAAAAACATTTACTTTCATCAGCATACTAGCTTTCTTATCCCATAGAATAACATAATATACAGCAAGAAAAGAATTGAGGGCTCTCCCCTTCTTCAAATTATTTCTACATCGCCTAGGAATTTTCAGTCCAGCTGAGTTATTTCTAAGGCCTCACTGTATTTTATTTTCTTTTGCAATTTACTCCATGTTGGGATCTTCCTACTCTTTTCCTTGAGCAGCCTTGGTTAGGCCTCACCCTAACCTTTTTGGAATACCACAGCATGCTTTAATAGAAAAAAAATTTGTTCATAATGGATCATGAACATGTGCATCCTGCAGTCATTAAGGTTGTGACTCATGTTATCATAATGGTCAATAAGCTTGTGGCTCACTGCTTCATTCTCATCATTCATTAAGGTTGTGACTTTTTTTTCCTAACAAAGTCTTCACACAATTCCTCCACAGGGAACTCCTTCAGCATGCAACTTCCTTATTACATATCCATCACTATTTGTGATGGCCTCAACCTTGAGTTAGCTTCAACAGTTTACCAAATATCCCATAAGGAATATAAACATGCATCTTTGTCATGTACCCAAATGATGTATCCATACATATTCTGGTTTTGTTAACTTACATCCATGATGTACTTAACCATATTCATGATCTTAAACCTGCCTGTAGCAGTCATAGGTATGTTTCATAGCCCACCTACATATCTACTTTTAAGATCAATCAACTCAGGATTGTTCACAATCCTTCTCATGTGATTCTCAAAGGCATAATCATTTGCCTCTTATTATGACAACATAGCATCTTTGCTCATTTACCCTTGTATCTAATTATATTAGTATTCCCTGAGGAAAGAGAATACATTCCCCTCACGCTATTATTTGGAACAAAACTTTCATGACTCTTCAGAATGGAGTCATCCATGCATCCATAGTATTCATTTAATCTAGACAAGAGAAATTATTGCTTTATATTTCACTCATCAGGGAAACCATATGATGCCTACAACTATACTCTTTCATCATACATGTGCATCACTTGCACATTTAATATCATTCATACCTAACTGGTTTTGATATCAGGCTTCATATTAAGAATATTCACAGTGCATTAAACCCATTCACTCAAGAATAATTAAACATAGCTAAATATTCATCATGATAGCTTACTGCTTACACCTTTTCCATGTCATTCACACACACAGACATATCAGGATTCTATATCATTTTCCCAAGGATCTTCCAAGCATCCTTATGATCATGTATACATATTTGTGTATATGTAAGTGCATCTATTGCACCTTTTTATCTAATGCATTCACTTGATAGTTTAATTTCATCATTAGTGTCCTTTAGTTTGAGATTTCCGTCACTTACAGGACTAATCTCACAGTCATATCTCGTATTGATGTTTCCTTCTCTCAAGGAAATAACCAACCTGGCTTACTTTCCTCTTTACGTGACAACATCTAGCAAGAAAACCTTCTTGCCTCAGCGTCCATAAGGTTTTACCAATCTCACATTTCTCTAGTCATGAGGATTTATATACTCTGATTTTAATATAAAGCAGTAACTATAAATTCCAGGGATCCTACCTGATCCTATCATATTCCTTTAAGCCCACAAAGGTATTAACCATTATATAATCCACCATCATCAGTGCCTGAAGTTCCAACTGCCCATGCTTAGAAGTAGTGTTACGAACACCAGGTCATTCATCCTTTGGGCTTCAGTTTCTCTTGACAAAACCATGCCACCTTCATCTATCCACATTCAAGTTTTATTATAAATTTTAATTATCATATACCTACTCCGATAAGAGTAGTTATCACTTTGACAAACAGCTAAAGAAATTCTTCTACTGAAATTCAACAAGAATTCCCAAAATCATTGGTTCAATCTGCATTCCTTCTCCTCAAGGAGTAAATGCAGATAACAATACCTCCTTATGCGACTCGTACATAAGCCCAAGGAACATAAAAATTTCCACTTTTCTTAAAGGACAGATTCTCCATCCATGGTTTCTAATTTGGAAATTCGGGGAACCAGTCCGACCTCTCGGTCAAGGATATCATATTCTGGATCCAAAATACCCTCTAAGACCTTGATGGTCTCATTTTGCAATCAAACGCAGACTCTTTCGAATTCTGGGTGCAAGTCTAATGGTACTCGCGACCTTCCCCTTTTTCGATTGTGAAATCTCCGATTTTGGGCGCTAGCCCCTTTTCTGATAAGACCTTCCTTGTCATGACCTTGGGTGATGACCTCACATAATCCAAGTGTTTGTGGGCACAGAAAAGGGTGTTTTGAAACCAAATACTTTCCGCCCTCAACTTTTTAAAGTTCGTGCACCTTCGGTCCCCACAATGCAATGGGATCCTCGATCTCATGACCTTGACGGTGCTTCTAAACTGACAGCTCAGATCTATCCTTTCTGAATCTACGGATCATATCTAACCTTTCTTAATCAACGGCTGTGATTTATTTTGTAATTTGGGTTTCAGGTGTTTCAACTCTCAACTTTCACTTCTTTCGTCAGTATCTATCTTCCAAAGTGGAAAAATTGTTGACACATGTCCTCAACAAATGGAAAGTTCTGATGAACTCTAGCTCTCTAACCTTTGGGAGTTCTTGCTCCTTTATTCACCCTTTTCTCTCAA
This sequence comes from Picea engelmannii, assembly GCA_009831015.1. Classification (NCBI taxonomy): domain Eukaryota; kingdom Viridiplantae; phylum Streptophyta; class Pinopsida; order Pinales; family Pinaceae; genus Picea; species Picea engelmannii. The sequence continues at coordinate 59,642 of ML786626.1, forward strand.
AGTGCTCTGTACACAGAGTTGTATATTGCATGCCATGCGTCTACTCCGATCAACGGTCTACATCTGCTCTCCAAAAACACAAATATCTAGAGTGAATCATTCTAGAGTGTCGGATCTTCTGACACCTGTCCTCTCCAAATTGACGGCCCCATTCCTCTTCGGGAATTCGACACTTTTCAACCAAGACCAGATCAATGGCCCTTCGACCTCCTCCTCGATCAACGATCAGGATCTCCTTCGAGACTTCATCATTTTCACCCTTTTCTTTCCTCTGGAGTGCTCTGTACCTAGAGTTCTAGATCTAGTGCCACGCTTCCACTTTCAAATCAATAGTTGTCATTTGCTTCGGGACTTTGGCCTTCAGTGATTTCAAATATCAATTTCCCCACGCTCTGCTTCTCTCGGATCATTTTATCTGGAATTTGCGATCTGATGACATGTTTCCTCTCGTATATCAATGGCTCCCAACTACTTTTTCTATTCGGGGTTCGGCGATTTAAAAATTTACTCCTTTGTTTTCTCCCAGAGTTCACGATATTTCACCATGTACCCTCTGGATATAATGGTCCAGATTCTCTTCGACTCTTTGGGCTTCGGGAGTTTTATACTCCTATTCACCCATTTCTCTTGGAGTGCTTTCACCCAAACTTCATGTATTTCCACCATGTATCCCTCTGCAACAAACGGTTGTGATCTTCTTCATCTTTCGAGGCTGCAGGAGTTTGTCACACTCCTCACTTGGAAACCTCTGAAGTAGTTTTCCCCAAAGTCTCCTATCTATCGACACTTATATCCTATAGACCGACGAACATGATCTACTTTGGGTCTTTACCCAGAGTCCACAGACTTACACCACCTTTCCTCTGGATCCAATGGCTAACGTTTACTTCAAACAATCCTACGATTGACGTTTTCTTTGGGTATTTACCTGGAGTCTACAGGTTTACGCCACCTATCCTCTGGATTCGACGCTTGAGATTTACTTTGTTCTCCTTGACAATGGATGGTCTCAAACTACTTCAGGACTTCGGGACTTTGGTAAGTCCACTCTCCTGTGTGTGCAAAGCACTAAGGCTCGGGCACCTTGCTCTGATCAGACGGTTATTGGTCCTCTGCGTTGTAATCCAACGAGCATTTCCGATCCTCCTTCTGAGCTTCTGATCTATTCCGACTTAGAAGATTTTATAAGTGTTCAAAGGCCTCGACTTTTGCTCCTCCTACAGGTCTATCTCTTGGACTTCGTCTGCATGCCTGAAAGTGATATCTCCTCTGAGCTTGATTCCCCTTGAATATTTCTCCTTCTCACGCACTCCATGTGTTTCATGGATCTCGTCAAACTCATATCAAAGGTCAATGATGATCGATGGTTCACAGAAATTACGGGGTTCAACCTCTACCATCAGGGGAGTGCTCGCTCAACTCTAGTCTAATCCTAGTTGTTTATCTTCCATTCCCGACAATATCAATGATGTAGGTTGATCGCAGCCATGAACTAACATGTCCACTATCAGGTTCTTATGTCATGGGTAGTTCTGGTAACTTGACTATTGTCTGCCTCCTAGATCTGGCGATCGGGACAGTTCTCAAGAATCCTCATATCTAAGTCTCAGGGTTAACTTTGGGACTTCAGAACTTCGCGGATTTGACCTCCCTTACGACGAACTCCCATGCTCTTTCTCATACTCAACAGTCACAAAAGACCGTGGCTTCTTCCGAATATATTTTGTCCGTTCCTCTTCCAAACAAGGGACCCCCCCTTTTTCAATACTTAAACTTCATTGTTCTTCCTGAGCTTTGTTAGCTCTGAAAGGATTAAGAGCTTTGTGCTCTTTCTCTTGAACTTAACACTTGGAAGAATCCTTCCATGCACCCCTTACGCTCATTCCTCAACTCTAGAAATTAAGTGGTTCTCGGTCTCTGCCTGCCTCGCAGAGAGCCTGTGCATACGTGCACTATCTGTCCTAAGATTTAATAGAATCCCTCCTCCAAGGGACTCCGAACAACTAGGAGTGTCGACATGCGTACGTGAAAATGTGCCGAAGATCAACGAACTCACAGTTTACAAATACAAAACATGTCCAATTCATATAATTTCTTACTTTCCTAAATACACCATCAAGAAGACACAGTATAAATCATTAAGCAAACATATCCATCCCTGGGTCATTCACAGTATATCTAATTTTATTACACAATTACAACTCAATTTCACAGGGTATGAGAATACTTATCTATTACAAGTTGCATCCAACTGACTAATTGTGGGTGTGTGCCTTTCCACCCAACCATAGGCTCAGAGGCATTCATTCTTATTACTCTGGCCACCCTCATGCCAAGCCATGATATCACTAGGGAATTTATGCCATCTCTCATAGAAAACTCTCTCTGTCATAGCGACCCTGTGAGGTTTATCATACGCTTTCCCAGCATCAAGCTCGCGTTTGGTCCTTTAGGTCGTGTTCTCTACACTTAATTTTGGTTCCCACATCACCCTTACGATATTGCGCTCTCCTCACATCTCTTGATGTGTCTCTGTATGTATCTTACCTTCCCTCCTCTGGAAGGTTTCTGACCTACCCTGTTCCTTCTGTCAGAAGGAAGCTCGGGTCTACAAGTCTCTGTGGTACTTCGAGCTGACATCCTGCAGCTATACCATGTTTCCATTCATGGGGGTGGTTGATAATTCAAGCACTAGTCCTTTCTTCATTAACTGATTTCTTTCCTCTAGAGGTATCATGGCTCATACTTCAAGGCTTCACCCCCCACAACAGTCAATTATGGGCAGTTTAACAATAATACATTTACATTATCCGCATGCCTTAGCATGGTAATCCTATTTTATAATTAATTAAAAGTTGGGGGAAACAGGGTGTTACACCCTGCTTTGGTTGTGAGAAGTTTGTAGATCCAAACTCTTGCCTCTTCTGCTTAAATTTATGCTCAATCTTGACAGAAAATATATAAGTCGTACCCAACGAGGCAATGTCCAGAAACTCCATTTATGTTTGAATGTATCTATGCAAACAGTCACGATATTTGAGCACAAGATGTCACTCAGAGTCTTTGATACCCATTTTGGTGCACAGGGCATGGAAAATATTGGTGAAATCTGGTACTGTCTGGTCCCTTTCTTGATGCAGGGTGGTCCATCTGGTGTACTCATCCTCGTAGCTTCCAACAGGGTATTATTGTTCTTTAATGGCATCCCGGAAGGAATCCCATGTAGGGGAAACCACAAATATTGCATATTCCTCTATGGCCCTTTGCTCAGAGTAAGTGTCCCACCAATCCTTAACATGGGGGACGACCTTGAGGAGTGAAAAAGTAATATTTTCCCTATCGGAAAAATTGTGGACCGAAAAATACCCTTCGATCATATTCAACCATTTATCTACAACATCTGCATCTATCATTCCTTCAAATAATGGAATATCAAAATTTACTTGTACCTTGAAGGGGGTTGCATGGTCACTTGATGAAGATGCTTCTCCTGTGGGCAGTTGTCGAAGGATCTATGGAAATTTTTCCATCATTTTGTTCCTTTGTCGCGCAAGGGATTCCTCGAGCAATGTTCATCTTTCTTTTCATCTCCCATGGGTTGTTTTCGGGCTTGGCGTGGTCGATCTTGCAACAACTCGATTGGTTCAAGTCCCAACTTATTATACCCATATCTTGTCGGGGACATGCACGAAGAAAAATAAATGAAGAGCAGACCGCTCTGATACCAATGATTCGGATTTAGGATTGGAATGAATTGATTAACAAAATGAATACAATAAACACATAGATATGAAGAACAACACAGATATCCAGTGAACAATATCTTCTATTGAATAAATGAAATAGGTTGAAACTACAAAACTACAGAACTTAAACACCTGCTCGAATGGTGGTAGCTATCTCTGAGAATAGATGTGGTTGATATGCATATCCATCTGAGCAGAATGATTTCAATGAGGCTCCAGAGGCATTTTTAACATTACTCATGAATGCCAAAAGCCTAGACATCCAAAAACTAAACCCTAAGAGATGAAATGCCAAAAGTTATGTGGGCCCCTATGGGTAAGTTGGTACCTCAACTTCTCGGGATCGTAACTTTTGCATACAACCTATGTTTTAGGTGCGTGATAGTCCATTGGAAAGGTATTTTAGAGAACTACACATTACGCCATCAAACTCTGACTCTATCTACAGTTTGAATATGGTGAGCCAAAAAAACATTGTTTAGGGCCCCAAAACGACCCTGGAAGTACAACGAGATGTGTTGACATGAAAACATACAAAATAATCCAGTTGGATTAGGTGGGAGGCCACCAGTATCCACCTGGAATATGTGTAAGGCTTCAGACAGCCCCGGAAGTGTAGAGCCCACAATTACAAAGAAGTACAGAAGAACGTGTTGAACTAAAAACTGTCAAGATGAGCTAGTTGGAATAGGTGAGTGGCCACCAATATCCACTTGGATCACTTAGACCCTTTAACCCATCTCCAATTTGTGGATGACAACTTGCTTATGGGTGTACCTACTATTAATTTCTTTAAAACTCGGCAACATAAATTAAAGGCCAATATTTTTGTTAACCCTAAAATTACTCTATGTTGATATAACTTCAGAAAATCATGCATAAAATTTACCGTTGAGTTATTAACTAAAAATGACCAGCATAAGCAACTAGAAACCAAGCACATAAAATAGGAAGATACTAGAAATACCCTAGAAACCCCAATGTGGGGAAAACCAGTGAAGTAGGGGTTTTATTAGCTTCAGAGGAATTAACTTTCAGCAACAAATACAACATAGATTTATTATAGAAATTTTCTTTTACAAATTTTCCCTTCTTCTAAGAAAATCGACCCAGCCAAAACCAATTGTATAGCCTAGCATTGTTCATCCTGTACGGATCAATCCGTACGGCCCAGGTACAACCTAGAATATTTCGGCCTCTACGACCCTGATATTATCAACATGTATGGCCCTCTCACTCAGGCATACTACTGTTGGTTCGTCCTTCTCCCTTGGATATTGTACGGCCCCTAAATCAGATGCAGAATCGACCTCCTCTTTCCTCAATCAACACCCTCCTCTTTAGCTCAACTCGTAATGTGTTCCTTCCTTCGCCCTCAACATCCTTTTATCTCTCTAATTCACTTTTACTAGAGACTTATAGAAGCCTCCAAAAGTTCACTTTCGTGAATTATTAATTTCTGAAAAAAGTCACTTTTCATAAATCTGAGTGAAAAGTCAATAAAATTCATTTAAATGACTTTTATAATTTTCCAATTTAAAACTTAGGATAAAATAAAAATGTTAATCTGGGTAATTTAATTATGTTCGTCATCTAGCCTTGGACACATATGCTAAGCTTAGACACCTTCTGAACTACAAAATTAACACTCCCTCTTAGCGAGGAAGGTGTTCTTCACCACCCCAACTTATCCCTGAAGAAGACAAGCTTCCCTTTCATCAAGGCCTTCATGAGAATGTCTGCTACTGGTTCTCCTGTAGGCACATATTCTAGCTTCATTGTCCCCTTCTGCACATAGTCCCTAATGAAGTGAAATATGATTTCAATTTGTTTGGATTTGTCATGAAACACTAGATTCTTAGAGAGCTTGATGTAGCTTTGATTTTCACAATTAATGACAGTCACATCCAACTACTAGAAAACCAAACCAATGAGTAGTTTACAAAGACAAATGGTCTCACATTCTACTAAGCTAGTTGTCATGTACTTTTCCTCGGTAGAGCTCAACGTCATTGACTTATGCTTCCTGCTAAACCAGGAAACAACTCTTGATCCCAACCTAAAACAACAACCCGAAGTACTCTTTGTTTCCACCGTGTTGCATGTTAGCACTAGAAGTCACACCTATACTGTTGTATATGTAATCATAATACCCATCAGAATGTGAATAATAATGTTTTAAAGAGTGTGGAAAATGGATGTGAAACTCAGTTTATGATGTCAATCACAAAACCTTCCATGAAATACACACCAACAAGCAAGGATTTGAATAGCTTCAAATCACTGTTAAGAGATATAAATGAAAGATAGAAGACTTAGCCAGGAAAGTGAAATATGTGTATCAGTTTACATCAGGTATTTCTAGAACACATATGGAAGAAAACTCATTTGAATAAGAACTTCTTAATCCAAAGAGAAAAATACTTTGATCAACTTGCATAAAATACCACAATAAATCATAGACTGCAATAAAGAAACAGGCATCATGATGAATCCTTCACTAGAGACTAATACCAAAGTGAGACATAATAGAGCAGACAATAGGAAAAATATTGATTTTTCACCATTAAAGATTCTTGATTCAATATGAAGAGTAGAAAATTCATCTACTCATTCCAAAAACCTCTTAATTTCTTGATCATCTTCAAAATCCTTCCAATGTTTGACATTATCAAGTATAGTAGATCTATATTTCACCTCAACATCATACTTAGGCTTTGGAGGTAGTGGGATATTAAAATTACTAGCAGAAATAGATAAGGAATCAACCAATGTATTAGCCTCTCTGGGAACAAAAGATATGTTTAAGGCTAAGAAACAATTATCAATGAGGTCCCAAACCTCATTCCTATAAGCTCTCAGTATTGGATGCTTTGCTTGATAGATGTTTCTAACTTGATGCATGATCAGCTCTGCATCTCCAAAAACTGACAATTCTTCAATTTTCATGTCCTTTGCATCTCTAATCCCCAAAACTAAGGCTTCATATTCCAGTTTGAACTACAAGGTTATGACCTCCTGAGAAGGAGAAATGAACATTACTCCAGCACCAGCACTATCCTTGGAAGATAAACCATCAAAATACATTTTCCATGTTTGAGCACCTCATCTAGTTGTTTCACATGTTGTTGGTGACTGATTTTTTATTTCCAATGGTGACTGAGGAAAATCAGTAAGATGCAGAATGATAGATCCTAAATCAGTATCAATAGCATAGATGGGATGGTTTGTTAGGTTTCCATCATCACTTATGATATATGCAATTTGTGCTTCTTTATACAACCTTTTGTGCTCACCCCCAAGGACTGGTGTGGTAGCATAAGAAAGATCTATTTTCAATGTCCCTCCTAACCTCTTGATCCATGATCTAGACAACAACATCCCAAATCTGGGAGGAACATCTGCAACTACAATATCCATGACTATGCTCTTCATAGGTATTTGAAAAAGAGTAACAAATAGATATTTAATAGCTCCAAGACATTTTTCTTTTCTTGAGTCAAAAGAATACAAATCATGATATGATTTAGTAATTTCCATACCCAATTCATCCACGAAATCCTTAGGCATCAAGTTGTGGGATGCACCTGAGTCCATAAGACAATTGTGCAAAATTGTCATATACATTCAAAGAAGTGTAAAAGGGGGGAGAGGAGTCATCTTTGTCTTCTACCAGTGGTCCCAATATAACTGCTAGTTTCTCATCCTACAAGTTAATTGAGTCTGTAGAATGGGAAAAAGATTCAGGATGCAGCATTTTCAAACTAGATTTCTTGAAATCTTCATTTTTCATCAACTCTAGGAGTGTGACAGGAATCTTGGTTTTTTGGATTTCATTCTCAAAATTAAAACAGGATTGGGATTTTTTAATTTCCTTTGGCTCTTGAACAGGATCCTTGATAATGGGTTGATTATTTTTTTCTCTAGTTTCTTTATTTGGTGCATACATTTTCTTGGGAGGGGTATCTGATTTTTTAGGCTGAGTAGATGTACTTGGTTTTCCCTCCTTTTGTTTTGACCTCAAATTATATTTGTTTTGAGTTTCATTTAATTTTTATCCTTTACTTAACTCATTCAATTGATTGCTCATTAAATATTTTTCATAAGTAGACTAGGTTAAATGAGGGGAGTTAGTTGTTGATATTATGGTAGCTGTGGGAGGTATTTACCTCCACATGTAAACTTGACGAGGATAGAATACTCCAGGAAGCAAGAAGAAACCCTAATGAGTTGGCTAATAAACCTAGAAGACTTTTCGTCTCAAGGAGATAGTTTGTATTAGGTTATTAGCCTCTAAGAGAAGAAGTCGGCCAGAAATAATAATATATACTAAACAGATAGATACCCAGAATGAGAAGTCGGCCCAGGCAATTAGCCAGAATTTAGTATAAATACAGAAGGCCAGTTCTCATTCTGGAAGGCAGTCTCAGAATTGCAGAGCATCACTTGTGCACACTGTAATTGCCTAGTTTCTACGCAGGTTTGGAGGAGAGATGTCATTGCAACTTGATGCAGGAGCATCTCCAACGTCAAGCGAGCGTGGGGCAACCACAACACATTTTGAGCACATGATACATTGTTTAAAAAAATTTGAAGATTGGATGCACCAAACTTAAATGTGATAGTTAAGGAGAGGTGTACTAATAGATTGTAATCAGACCTTGAGTGACCCGCTCTCGTATGAAGGACTAAGAAAGAATTTATGTTAGTAGGTAGCTTTAATGCATAGATTAGATGGTTTAGAATGAGAGAGGGAAAACAGAATATAGACACCCTCATTGTGTATTGTAACATTATGATGAAGAGTAAGGAGAGCATAGAGGAGGAACAGAGAGAGAGAGAGTTGTGTAGCAGACTCCATGTATAGAAGTTCTGAACTAATACGAGAAAGTTGTGATTCAGACTCATGGTGTTCATATATTCTCTGTGCATGCATCTTTGAATGTTATTCTCATGAATGTTTTACTCTTTCTATTGTACATTTTCTTTTATGCTATGTATGAATGATTTCTTGTTAAATGTTTGAAATCTAAGAGAGAGAGAGAGTAAGGAGAATGTGTTTCAATTGTTTCTCTATCTGAGAAAGAGTTCCTACAAGGAGTGCAGTTGAAGTTGTCTGCAAGGAGTGCGTTGACAAGGTGTTAAGAGGGTTGTCTCTGAAAGCTCAGACTAGATAGCTTTTTTTCTCATTCACACAGAGGTGCAGTCAGGCATAGGAGCGTGCAAGGAGTGCGTAGAATGAGGAAAATCTCAGAGTTTCAAACCTGAATAAAGTATTGAGAGACCGCCGCTGCAGAGTGTACGCAAGGTCGAAGAGTGTTCAACACTTCAAGTGTTTGAAGGTTGCCGCAAGGAGTGCGTGCAAGGGTCTTCTTTAAGACTTGAAGTTGTGAGAAAGATCAGGAAGGATAAAGCCTTTGAAACTGTTGAAGGCAGTACAAGGAGTTGGTGCATATTGAGTGATTAGAAGGCATCGAAATTTTGTGCCCCAGGTGGATAAGTCCGGGGAAGAATCCTTGGTTCACTTCGCAGGAATCGTTAGAGGGAAGGAACAGACGGTCGAAATTCTCTGTAGAGAATTAGCGAAATTCTGTCAGCCATCCGATCTGAAAAAGAAGTGAGGAGGTTACGACTGGGTTGCCAAGGTGCAAGCTTAGAATATTGTGAACCGTTGGATCTTCACTTAGATACCCGTCAGCCATCCAATCTGACAGGAGTTGCACGGGATTTAAAACCTTTCAAGCTGAGCGAAGGTCCCTAAAGGTATCGGGGTATCGAAGTGTCAGAGTTTGGAATATCAGAAGTCCTGCGGACAAGAGATCGGGTAAATACACAGTGAAAACCCTGAAGCAAATCAAAACAATCCATCTGTTGGGACATGTGGTAGGAATCGAGAGCCATCGGCATCTCGGAAGTCTAGAGACCAAGAGTCCGAGACCTTTTGAGTCCCAAAACAGCGAAAGGATTTCAGCTGTGGATCTAAGGAAGGATGCGTGTCGCGCGATCATCCAATTTGGAGATCCAGGCACCGGAAGTCACATAAGTGAGCATTTTTTACTTTGCATTTGGTGAAGTCTGAGGTTTGATCTGAACCGTCCATCCATTTGGGACGCGTGTCAGAAATCTGAGAAGTTGGGGTTCGGCGTTTCGCGAATCCTGAAGACAGGAAACACTTATATTTTGGAACTGCAAAGTTTGAAATCCCGATAAGGAGGAAAGCTCTATTATGGGGTCCAGCTGACGTCATCTCGTCATATTGGGAAATTGGAATTCGAGAGATCAGAAGAATCGAGGGAAAATGCGTTTCGGCATTTGAAACCCTGAAATCCCGAAAGGAGATAGGACTGTGGTCATATAAAAGGGAGGTCGTATGGACCCAAAATTCTAGCCCAGGGGACTAGCAGAAGTTGAAGCATCTCGGGATATCGGAGATTGGGAAATTGGGAAGGCAAAGGGTTGCAACATCGGGGATTGTGAAACCCCGAAGCCCAAAATTTTATTTGTCTGTTGTGAACGGAAAAGTGATCGGGCCTAAAGGCTGTAAGGAGTAGAAAAGACCTGTGGGTCAATTTTAATAAAGATTCCAGTGGACAATCGAAGGAGCCACTTTGGCTCGAGGGAAAAATCAGAACGATCCTTAAGACCGGGAGGTCAGCACAGAGGCCTTTGCCAGAGGCAGAGGGTGCGTCTGTGTCAGTTTTTGGTATCAAAGCCCAGAAAGGATTCTTTGCTTTTTGTAGTAAGGAAAAGGAAAATTTCACCATGCCGCCTAGAAGAAGGGACATGCAAACACCCGATCCGCCAGAGGAAAGGGAAATACCAAGAAGAAGAGGTAGGCAGGTGCCTGACCCAACCATGGCAAGGGAAATGTGGGATTTACATGCCAGACTTGAAGACATGGAGACAGCACAGAGATGCGCAGTCGGTATTGGGGATCTTAGTGATTCTGAAAGCGAAGTGGAATTTGAACATGAAGAAGAAGAAGTTGCAGCCGAAGATGCAGCAAACGAACATTTGATTAGGGCTATTTCAAGAATGGGTGCCAGGGAAAAAATGGGCATTCCAGTTTATGAGGGAAACCTGGATGCTGAAGAGATTCTACACTGGATTAGAGCTCTGGACACTTACTTCAACTACGAAGATGACGAGGAAGACAAGAAGGTCAGACATCCTGTCACGAGACTAAAAGGACATGCAGCATTGTGGTGGGATGAACTACAAGCTGACAGATGTTGCAAAGGCAAGCAGAAAATCAAGAGTTGGGATAGAATGATCGCGAAGATGAAGGCAAAATTCATCCCCAGAGATTACCAGATCACTCTGTTCAGGAGGATGCAAAACCTGAGACAGAAGTTGATGACAGTGAAAGAATACACTGAAGAATTCTACAGGTTGAACATCAGGGCAGGTCATCGGGAGAGCGATGATGAAAAAGTTGCCAGATACCTGAATGGCCTGAGATATGACATTTAGGATGAGATGAGCATGGTAACCATCCGAACGGTGGAAGATGCTTATCAGGTGGCTCTAAAGGATGAAGAGAAGCTAAGTCAAAAATAGGGTCAAAGAGGCCGAGGCAGAAGTCAAGCCAGGGGCAAATCAGTTGTCCCAGATAAAAATCAGAAACTCAAGGAGGACTGGAAGAAACCTCAGGATCGGATTGAAAGATGTGGAACCTCACAGCGAGGGAAGCACACTGAAAAAAGAGGAGATTATGCTGATAATAATATTTTTCCTCATACTAGAGGTAGAGGAAGAGGAAGAGGTGGAGTAATAAAATGCTTCACATGTTGAAAGAATGGACACAAATCTTATGAATGTCCAGATGAGAAGAAAGAGAGTGGAGAGACTCACATCGTCGAATCACAAAGGCGGAATGTTGAGGCAGAGGATGTTGAAGGCAGAAGATCGTTGATGATGCGAAAAGTTCTTTTGACACAAGAGAAGGAGGTGGAGAACCCGGTACAAAGGAACAGACTTTTTCGGGCTGCTTGCAAAACCAAGGACAAGGTATGCAAGGTCATTGTGGACATTGGTAGCATAGAAAATCTCGTTTCAACAGAGATGGTAGAAAAGCTGGAGCTGGAGATGATTGAACATCCAAGTCCATATAGAGTTTCATGGCTACAAAAGGGACATCAGGTAAATGTCACTAAACAATGTTTAGTTGAATTTAAGATAGAAGAATATAATGATAAGATACTCTGCGATGTTATTCCTATGGATGTTTGTCATTTATTGCTGGGAAGACCGTGGAAATATGACAGAAATGTGATTCATGATGGGAGGATGAACACATACACCCTAGAAAAGAATGGGAGAACTCATATGTTGCTTCCAATCAAAGATAAGGAAGTGAAACCTGAAGTAAGTAACATTGTACTTCTCATGAGTGAGAAAGAACTCCTTAACGAGGTCAAGAAGAAGGAGGAACCACAATTCATTGTAGTCAGGAAACCGAGAATTGTTTTGACCAGCATAAGAGTGGACGATTTACCAGAAGAAGTTCAGGAACTATTGGAAGAGTTCGTTGACATAGTAATGGATGAACTACCTCGTTCGTTACCACCAATCAGAAGTGTGAGTCATCATATTGATCTCATACCTGGAGCCAGTTTTCCAAACAAAGCCGCGTACAGACTGACGCCACAAGAGAATGAAGAGGTCAAAAGACAAGTCCAGGATTTGTTGGACAAAGGGTTGGTTAGATAAAGCTTGAGCCCATGTGTTGTTCCAACAGTACTCAGTCCAAAGAAAGACAGAGGCTGGAGGATGTGTATTGATTCAAGAGCAATTAATAAGATAACCATTAGGTATAGATTTCCATTGCCAAGGATGGATGATTTGATGGATTGCTTAAGTGGAGCAAGATATTTTTCGAAGATTGATTTGAAAAGTGGTTATCACCAGATTCGTATGAGGGAAGGTGATTAATGGAAAACATACTTCAAGACTAACGAAGGGTTATATGAGTGACTTGTTATGTCATTTGGCTTAACAAATGCGCCAAGTACCTTTATGAGGTTGATGAATGAAGTCCTGAAAGAATTCATCAGGAAATTTGTCATTGTGTATCTGGATGACATACTGGTTTTCAGTAAAACAAAGGCAGAGCATCTGAAACACTTGGCTATTGTGATGAAGAGATTACAGCAATCCTCATTCATGAAGACAGAACTCATCTATTTGGGATTTGTTATTTCTGCAAATAAATTGAGGATGGATCCATATAAGCTGGAAGTGATCAAGAATTGGCCATCACCAAAGAACATATTTGAGGTGAGAAGTTTTCACGGATTAGTTGGTTTCTACTGAAAGTTCATCAGGAATTTCAGTGGAATTAGTGCAGCAATGATGGATACAGTGAAGAGAAGACACAAGTCTTTTCACTGGACAGAAGAAGCTGAGAAGAGTTTTAACCTGTTGAAGAGGAAGATCACAGAGCAACCAATTCTGGTGTTACCAGATTTCAAAAAGACATTTCAGGTGAAATGCGATGCAAGTGGATTTGCCATAGGGGCAGTCCTGAGTCAAGAGGATAGGCCAATAGCATACTTCAGCGAGAAGCTGAATGAAGCAAAGGTGAAGTACTCCACATATGACAAGGAGTTCTATGCTATCATCCAGGCATTAAAGAAATGGAGGCATTACCTGGTTCCCAAAGAGTTTGTCTTATACAGTGACAATCTTGCACTGCAGTTTGTGACTCAACAAGAAAAGTTGAATCAGAGACATGTTAAATGGGTTGAATATATGCAAAATTTCACTTTTGTGATTAAACATATTTCTGGAACTGCTAACAAAGTTGTTGATGCTTTGAGCAGGAAGTGTTTGCTATTGCAGGAGTTCAAAGTCAAAACATTGGGTTTTGATGACCTTAGGGACATGTAAAAGGATGATTCGGATTTTAAGGAGGCATATGAAGTAGCTGAGAATCCAATTCTCAGAGATAGAAGCCAATGGATAGAATACATGATCCAGGAAGGATTACTATTTAAAGGTAATCAACTTTGTATTCCAAAATGCTCCATAAGGGAGAACCTGTTGAAGGAGAAACACAATGGAGGATTAGAAGGACACTTCAGTCATGACAAAATGTTTGCAAAGCTGAATGAGTCATATTTTTGGCCAGGAATGCGAGCAGACGTCAAAATATTTTTAGATAAATGCAGAATTTGTCAGCATTCGAAAGGAAAGAGACAGAATGCAGGATTTTATCAACCATTTCCCATACCTAAGAGGTCGTGGGATGCAATCAGCATGGATTTTATATTGGGTTTGCCAAGAACACAAAGAGGATTTGACTCAATATTTGTGGTGGTGGATAGATTCTCCAAGATGGCACACTTCATCCCATGATAGAAAACCAGTGACGCAACCGACATTGCGAATCTGTTTTTCAAAGAAGTCATTCGACTTCATGGCTTACCAAGGAGCATAGTTTCGGATCAAGACACTAAGTTTGTGGGACACGTTTGGAGGACCTTATGGAAGAAGCTGGGAACTAAATTGTCATTTAGTTCATCTTATCATCCTCAGACAGATGGACAAACATAAGTGGTAAACAGAAGTTTGGGAGACTTGCTAAGAAGCCTGGTGACAGAACACCACAGCCAGTGGGACAACATATTACCACAGGCGGAGTTTGCTTATAATGATTCAATCAACAGAAGTATAGGGCAAGTCCATTTCAGATTGTCTATGGCATACAGCCGAGGGGAATTTCTGAACTGAGAGATTCATAATAGAATGCAACTAGAAGTGCTAGTGCAGAAGATTTTGCAGAGGCGATGAAGGAACTTCACAGCCAAGTGAAGGAGCGTTTACAGAATTCAAGCCAGGAGTATAAGCGAAGAGCAGATCAACGCAAGAGACAACTTCAGTTTGAGTTTGGTGATTTGATTCTGGCACACCTGAGAAAGGAAAGGTTCCCGAAGGGAACATATAATTAACTGAAGATGAAGAAGATTGGACCGTGTAAGATCTTGAAGAAATTTGGGGCAAATGCTTATGAGATTGAATTACCCGATGGGATAAAAATTTCTCTGATATTCAATGTCTCAGATTTGTACCCATTCAAAGTTGAGGAAGCAGGAACAAATGATGAATAGTCAGAGGTTTAGTGGCAAAAGCATATGCCAGTTGCAGAAAAGATGCAGATGGAGCGCATACTGGACAAAAGGGTCGGCAAGAAGACCAGACGAAGGGAATACTTTGACTACTTGGTCAAGTGGAAAGGACATCCAGTTGAAGATGCCAGCTGGGAAAATGAAACAGAGATTCAGAAGCATGGGCAGACCGTGCGAGAGCTCATAGACAGGAGCCCATGAAAATTTTCAAGTGAGGGAGTATGATGTATGAGCATCGCCAACGTCAAGTGAGTGTGGGGCAACCACAACACATTTTGAGCACATGATACATTGTTTAAAAAAAATTGAATATTGGATGCGCCAAACTTAAATGTGATAGTTAAGGAGAGGTGTACTAATAGATTGTAATCAGACCTTGAGTGACCCACTCTCGTCTGAAGGACTAAGAAAGCATTTATGTTAGTAGGTAGCTTTAATGCATAGAGTAGATGGTTTAGAATGAGAGAGGGAAAATGGAATATAGACACCCTCATTGTGTATTGTAACATTATGATGAAGAGTAAGGAGAGCATAGAGGAGTAACAAAGAGAGAGAGAGCTGTGTAGCAGACTCCATGTATAGAAGTTCTGAACTAATATGAGAAAGTTGTGATTCAGACTCATGGTGTTCATATATTCTCTGTGTATGCATCTTTGAATGTTATGCTCATGAATGTTTTACTCTTTCTACTGTACATTTGATTTTATGTTATCCAAGACGTGAAGTTTGAGTTTTTGGTCAAATCTAGGGTTTGACAAAGTCAAAACAGCCATGAATTATTCTATGAAGTCGAAGAACAAGTTAGATGGAGATTCTAACTTCAGAGTGTGGAAGACAAGGATTGACCTCATCCTTGCCAAGAATAAAATGTTGGATATCGTGAAAGGAAAGATCGTGAAACCAAAGTTTGAAGAAGGAAAAGAGAAGGAATCGCAGAACGTTGTAGCTATGGAGAAGTTCAAAGATGGTGACATAAATTCCATGAGTATCATAGTGGACTCTATCAAATACCACTTGATATCCTACATCTCCCATCTTAATTCATCAAAGAATATGTACGATTCCCTAACAAACCTCTTCTCAGTAAAAAACATTGGACAAGTAATGAGTCTGAAGAATGAGCTCTGTGACATGAAGATGAATGATGACAACAACATAACATCATGCTTTGTGAGAATCTCTCAGTTAAGAGATCAACTACAAGCTATTGAAGAGATCATCTCAAAGAAGGAGTTGGTAAGCATAGTACTCAATGGTCTTCCCAAGACGTGGGATGCATTTGCCGCAAGAATGAACACAAGGAAGAAGTATCTAACATTTGAAGAACTTTGGACTTTCTATGCTCAAGAAGAATCAAGGATCAGTGCAAAAGGGAAACCCCAAAAGAAGTACGATGATCAAGCCTTCACAACAAGATTCAAGAACTTCAGGAACAAAAGGAAGTTTGGTTCAAAGAGGAAGACAAATCAAGAGAAATATATTTCAGAAATACAATGCTTCAACTGTCGAAAGTATGGTCACTACAAGAATCATTGTCCCAAGCTAAATAAAAAGAAGGAGAAACACGAAGCATCAATTGCCGAAGAAAAGGAACCTACAAATAAGACTAAGGAGGATGAAAGAGACTTCTTCTTCTAAAGGTAACAATACTCTTCTTATTTCTTGTACATATCGTGTTTGCATTGTCTGTGTACATATCTTGTATATCTATCTCTTGGAAGATCATGTGTTCCAAGAAGAACTATACCTATAGTAGAACAACTAGATAAGGATTGATATCATTAGATAATACACATGAAAGGATGAAATATGTGGAATCTAGTACAAGATAATCCGAATCAATCATGAAGAGACTCAAAAGAAACAAAGACAGAAAGAAGTCAGCAATCAAGAAGAAATTAGAGAAAGACTTATGACACTTTGTAGAAGACAACAAGATGGAAGCGTGGACTCTATTAGACAAAGAGAGCCAATTATATATTGCAGAAGACAATAAGGATGCAGACGAAAGTGTGGACTCTGTTAGATGGAGGGAGCCGATTAGATGCACGCATACATGAAGCAAGGATTAGGATGGAGCTAATCCTATGATCCATTAAAAATTATGAAGTATGGTAACAGCCATGAAAGATAGTACGTGTTCAGTTCAACTACAGAAGAAGACCTCTTCGAAGAAAATCCTTAAAGTATCTGTGGTTATCCATCTAGATCCATCATCCTATGATAAAAGAAAAAAGTGAAATCTTTAGGGCATGGAATCTATAAGAAACTCCATGGACCCAAGAGCTAAAGGAAGAACATGAGGAAGAACATGAAGATTCCAAGAAACAAGAGAAGCCAGAACAACTAGTCATTATATCACAAGATTACCAGCCGGACATGAACTCACTCAAATCAATCAAGCAGAGGAACTGAAAATTGTGATGAATAACAGTGTAAGGAAGACTTATGAATGAAAGCATTGCAAGATCCAGAACTAAAGATTCTCCCAGATGGAGGGAGAATACTATGATGAATACTCGTTTCGGTAAACCAAACATATATTTACATGAGTCAATATCCATGAGTTGGAGTTCTACATCAGATAAATGCAAAGAATGTTCTCCAGAGAAATTGAGCAAAGAGAATGTGAAGAACAATCTCAAGACTTTGAGGCATACCAGAAAGAGACCCCTGTATGCAGATGGAAGAAAATAACTTGGTGGAGAACCTCCAGTGCACAGTAGAAGCGTGGTGAATATTTCCTATAACAAGATATTGTATCAAGATGATTACTCAGAAAGATCAAATCTCATGATGACAAAAGAAGTTCCACATGGATATGTTCCAGTTTTCCAACAATGATATATTTTATTGATCGGAGCTACATGAAGCCTTCAAATAAGACTAGCACTCCAGAACAAAGTACATTTGAAATCAAGCATTACATTATCCGTGATGAAGTTCAGAAAGGAGAAAGAGGTTCTCAAATACATATCTCCACAGATGAGCAGATAAACAAACATCTTGGTAAAGCTTATGTCCAAGATAAAAAGAGTTTGTGTACTCAAGCTGGAGCTCGTGGAGACGACTTCCTTATTGAAAAAGGAAGATATGACTCCCGGGTTGGGAGGGAGCACTAATATGTATTGATTTATGGACAGTCATTTTTCAATTCGAAAAATGGTCCAGGATGAGCAGTTTCCTTTCCAGTTCAGAAAGTGGATTGAGATTTTTGACGGACAGTGATTTCTCATTTTGGTTAACATGGGAAATGGTCCAGTTTTCTGATGTATCATAGACAATGACTTCCCATTGTGGTTAACATGGGGAGTGGTCTAGGGTAGTCTCTCTTCTTGAGGGTTACTCAAGAAGCCTGGCCCGCCTTGCCGAACAACGATTTCTCATTGTGGTTAACATGGGGAATGGTTTGTTTTGGAGGTTGATACAGGACAGTCTTTTCCTCTTGTGTTTAACAGGGGAAATGGTCTGGAAATTCATTCCTTAGGGTTTATACATTATCTCCAGGGTGCACTTTGATTAGAGTAAGAGGAATGGCCCAGGGTAGGGAATGGTCCAGGCTCAGCAATCAGGGAAAAGCATTCCTTAGGGTTTATACATTCTCTCCATGGTGCACTTTGATTAGTGTAGGAAGAATGGCCCAGGGTGGGGAATGGTCAAGGTTCAGAAGATAGGACAGCTATTCTTCCTTGCTTGAGAAGAATAATCCACATATCTCATTGTTCTACTCTGAGGGCAGATATTCTTTCAGATCTCATAGATGTGAGTGAAAGATTGGCCCAGATGATTCAGTTTATATCATAACATTGTTTCTGTGTAGGTTGATATCAGATGATTTTTGTGAAGACTGTATGACAGTAGATGTATACTATTGTGGTGGATGTGTTCCATTGTTTGTGACTATACGTTGTTGATCAAGTACTTGTGTGTTACTTGGTGTGGTAGTGTACCATTGGATTGTAGTTATGTACTACTATGGATAGACACAGTTATGTTCTATTTTGTTTCGATTGCCTTGAAGACTATCAACAGTATTGGAAATGATTATCAATTAGATGGATAGACAAAGGACAGAGATTTCCCAGATGAAAAATGTTTCAGAGCATTCACTCTTCTAGATTAGAAGAATGGCTCTTGTATCACTCTGTGGAGTGAGCATCATCTATGATTACTCAGATAGAGTATGGTTTCGAGAGATGATGCAATTGATTACACTAATGATGATGATGGTGCTCATGATCTAGTCATGATGTTGATGTTATCGGGCGAATGGTATGTTTTTGTGCTTAATACCATTACCTATAATAACTCCCTAGCTAGGAGGGAGTGTTGATATTATGGTAGTTGCGGGAGGTATTTACCTCCACGTGTAAACCTAATGAGGATAGAATACTCCGGGAAGAAATAATAAACCCTAATGAGTTGGCTAATAACCCTAGAAGACTTGTTGGCTCAAGAAGATAATTTATATTAGGTTATTAGCCTCCAAGAGAATAAGTCGGCCAGAAATAATAATATATACTGAACAGACTAATACCTAGAATGAGAAGTTGGCCCAGGCAGTTAGCGAGAATTTAGTATAAATACAGGAGGCCAGTTCTCATTCTGGCAGGCAGTCTCAGAATTGCAGAGAAGCACTTGTGCGCACTGCAGTTGCCCAGTTTTTGTGCAGGTTTGGAGGAGAGTTGTCGTTGCAGCTGCTGCAGCTAGCAGTTACGCTTGGACTATCTCTTGACTAGGGTTTGGACTATCTGATCATATATTCTTGGTGTGATATCCTTGGGGAAAGGTGTCCTACCCTTTGTTTGGCTATCTATCCTAAGGTTTGCTTCTGGAATGATTCTCTTTCAAGGTTAAGGTGCTCGGAGGGTGGCTTTGGCCTATGGTTGGGTGACAATAGAGATATTGTCAATGTTAAAACGATCACATCCATTATATTCTAACAGTAATTGTATCCCCTAAACAATGAATATCTTTATCTTATTCCTCATTATTGCCTTCTTCATCATCAACCAAATTGTTTTGTAGAGGAGTTTGAACCTTTTGATCCTCTCTATTTCTCTGATCTCTTTGCGGAATTTGAGGTGTATTATTTGGCCTTCTGAAATTTTTTATGTTTCCAAAATCTTGAAGGTTTCTATTTGTTTGTCTCCTTTCATGTTTTAATCTTTCTATTTTTGCAGAAAGTGACTTAACCAACTTAGTCAATTCATCAACTTGGGGATTAATTCATGAAGCATATGAAGATGAGGCTTCTGCTTTTTGTTTTCTTCTATCTCTATCATATTTTCCCCTCAACTTATTTGTTGCAAATATATTTGATTCAAAATCCAGTGCAACATCTTGCATATGAGCTAATGTTGTAGACCTTATTTCTCTCAACAAAAGACAAAATTATGGGTCAAAACCACTTCCATAAGTTATTTTAGCAGAAGTTTCAGTGGGTTTAATCTTAGTAGGAATTTTTTTTATAGATCTTGTTAAATATTTTTGAAAAATCTCACACCGATTCACCCTCTTTCCTTTTAAGAGCCCCAAATTTTGTAATGTAATATAAGAAGTTTTTTTTGTCACCCCAATGTCTTAAAAAGGCATCATCCAGGGCTTCAATTCCAACTATTTATCCAAGAGCTAAACTTCTAAACCACTTCCTATATTCTTCCTCTAGGATTTTCTCAAAAACCCTCATCCAAACATCTTCATTTTCAATATTCAAATTATCTGCATAATTGTAAAATGTAGCAAGGTGTTCTTCTGCAGTGATATCTTCCTCTCCTATAAATTTAGGCATGTACTTAAGGTAATCTCCTATTGGAAGAGAATTCATGGGTTGAGGAAGCACTAATGGTGCATACGTAGAAACCACAATGGCATCCATTCTGTTTTGAGGAGGATTAATTCCTACCACTTGATTTGGAAAAGGAGGATTCTGACTTTTAGGAGAAGTAGAAGGTGATTTAACAGGTAAAGGTGTAATCTGTATAACAAGTAGTTTTGAAAACAGAGTATAAGGTGGAGAAGATTTAGATTTAACAGAAGGTGGTTGGGACTTAGATAGAGTTGGGGGGGGTCTCAACAGAAATTGAGGTTACTTCTTATTTAGTTACAAGAAATTTAAAAGAATGGCGAGAAGGAGAATCTAAGAAAGGGAAATCTTCCAAACTTTCAAGTCTAAACCACTTTACAATTTCAGGAGATGCAACAAAATCAAAACTTTCCAAGTTTTATTCTTTCAGATCAGGGGAAAAGGTTGAGTATTCTATAGGAAAATATCTTAGTTATGGATTTACAGGAGTTTTAGTAATAGGTAAATGAGAAACATGAGAAACATCAACTGTTGTATGGAAAACAGAGTCAGCTAGGTCTCTAGAAATACCTGAAAATTTAGAAGAGGAGCCTCCTTGCAAAGTTTTTTCCTTCTTTATGATTTTTTCTGGATCAAGTTTAGGTGTAGCCAGAGGTGACTGTGGGAAAGATCTCATGTGCCTACTCTTGGGAGCCACAGCTAAACTTTGAATTCGTTAGGTGCACTATGCAGTCGTTCTGTTTACTGGTTTCTATACACCAACAAAATTAGTAGTGTTTTTGTCATACAACCAAGGGAAATATCTTCAATTCATTCCTCGGCAGCGGCACCAAAAATTTTATCACTAGAAGTCACACCTATATTGTTGTATATGTAATCCTAATACCCATCATAATGTGAATAATAATGTTTTAAAGAGTGTGTCAAATGGATGTGAAACTTAGTTTATGATGTTAATCACAAAACCTTCCATGAAATCCACACCAACAAGCAAGGCTTTGAATATCTTCAAATCAGTGTTAAGAGATATAAATGAAAGATAGAAGACTTAGCAAGGAAGTTGAAAGGAAAAAAACTTGTTTTTTCCCCACTAGTTGTTGCAGAAATAGTCAAATCTAGAAGACCTTTTACTTAGCAACATGTCCCTATGGAAGATGATACAACAGAAACTTCGGCTTAGCAAAAGGACAAAGTTCAGTCTTCCAAGAATCCCATGGAGGTTATTGATATCAGGACTCCTCCTCATGAAAGTAACCCTACTTTCAAAAGACTCAGGAGGCATCTTAAGGATGCAAAAACTGAAATTGACAAGTTGAAAAAGGAAGATTTGGAGTCCAGAATCAAGCTAAAGGAGATGTTAGATTTATATGAGGAGAAAATTGATAAAGAAAGGTTCATGGATAAGAGGTATTTTCCCCTTCACAAGAAACTCAAGAATGTATATAAGCAGAAGAGAGTTTTCCAAGTTGAAATCAGGAAATTCAAAGTAGAGTTAAAACCTTTCAGAGAGGAAGTGGCAAAAATGAATTTAGATATCTTGGTTAAGGTGGCTAATATAAGGAGTTCCAAAACCAAAAGATGAATACAAGATGATCTTCCACATCAGCATTATTTTTATCATGGTTTACTTTTTGCATGAAGTTACAACACTAAGTGATGATTTTGGATTTTAAGCTTAAGTTATCATCTTCATATGTTTTTTCCAAAGATGACTTCATGTTGTAAGGATTTTGCAGCATTTATGGAAGGCCTATCGTACTTCTAGTACAAGTTTTAAAGGTCGGAATCCTTTTTGCAAGAAAACAGGCTTCTACAAGAAATTTCGCAGCGCTTGGACTCACTGGCGCTGTGAAATGGGTGTTTTAGGACAGTTTGCAGCGCTATGTTGCAAACTTAGATTTATGAATATTTTGAAGGAGAGAGGGATTGTAAGGTCTCGATTTGAACTTGTACTAGCATTCACAGTTTCAGTTTCACATTAGAAGGCCACCTGCCTCAAGGAGTTTTATGCAATAAACCACATCACCAATTGTTAAGGGTTGTTCAATATGTTGCCAACATTTTCTTGCAAAATAGCATTATGTTATCTTCTTATTGTACACATGTTACCACACTTTTCTAAGGCGTAGAACCCTATGATGAAATGAGGTGGAAAATTCTAAAGAGGTTTTTCTTAGAGATTTTGTTATTTAAGATAGATTGTAACTTGATAAGAGTTTGGAATGATTGAGGATAAAACTCTTATCTTTAGTCTCATATTGTAACAGAGTTTTCTTGATGTATGTGTTAGCGATCAAATAATTCATTCTGAAATTTGTTTGAAAAATGATGCCTAATATTGCGGGGGAATTTTGACTTCCTTTTTGAGCTCTAAATGTAGATTTGAAAGAACCATTAGAAATATTAGGATTTCTAGATGTAAATCGACTATTCAAGCATGTAAAATAGACTCTCCACGGTTCATAAATTTGATTTTTCCCAAGGCAATTTTCATTAAAAAATATGTGCTTTAACCAGCTCATTAGTTTGGAAATATGCTAGTTAGTCGTTGAAAGCTTTCCTTTTCACCAGCTAAAGGGGCGGATTCAGGGAAAATTAGCTGGTGAAAGAGCAGAAGAGTCCAAAAACGTCTTCTTTCTGCCCAGATCGTGATTTTTTAATTCCAAAACATGTGGGAAAGGTGTCAAATGATGGATAATAATTAGGAGAAGCTAAATCATCTTTCTCATCCAGCTTTAAAGACATGTGGTGAGGAAATAACACCAAATGGCATAATAATTCTTGACAGAAAATCTCCCGGTCATCAAAAACAGATTTCTGAATCTGTGATTTTCACCTACAGACTGCCAAATAATGCTTTAGTTGTCAAATTCGACTTGTAATGATCAAATTAAATTTATTTGGTTAAATATTAGGTTATTTTAGTGTATTAAGTTTTGTACTCTGTTTTCCATTTTTAGAAATCCAGATCCATGTTTATAGGATCTGAGATCTGTTGTAAAAGATATAAATACCTATCATTTAATAGAAGCAAGGGGTTGATTTTGGATACAGGAACTATACCTTTGTAACAGACTTTTCATATGATAATACAGATCACAAGTTTCTCTCTCTATTAATGTCAGATTTCCACCCTTCTTTTGCACTCTTATTCAAGTTGTTTTAACTGCAAAATGACTGACATCTCATTAGTCAGTTCATAACTTGATTAATAGTTTCTTACATTGTTTATTAAACCCATCATTGTGTATCTGGTTTATAACCATTGTCTTCTTCATCCACTTAAAGTTATTATCTGATTATTGATCCTTGAGGGCATTGGTTTATTTGATTATTCATTTTGACTATCTGGATACTATATTGTAGTTGAGTTATCCCATTGATCCACACATACAAAAACACAAAAACAAGTTTACTTTAAGTTACCAAGCATCTTTCTCTTACAACCTCAAAGAGTTTCTTGGAGTGATAACAAATTGGCGCCGTTGCTGGGGAGAGGAGATTGAAGCTCAGCTTCCTTGGGACACAACATAGATCCAACTTTGATGATAGACAAAGCCTAGACATTTTCTTGGTTGTAATCATCTATCTGGCGACTCCATGAAAGATGGATTCAGTGACGACTCCACAATATTCAGATGTCAAAAGCATTTTTTGCTCTTTTGGATCGAAGGTTTGCACCCCTGGACTTCTCTTCAGATCCTGGTTTCCCACATCCAGTACCTCATATGTAAGAATGGGGAGATTTTCTACCTGTCTTCAAAGACGAGAAAGAAGATAATCCTGCAGAACACCTCAAAAAGTTTCATGAGTGCATGGATCTACTAGATCTACAGCATGAAGATGTTCGTATGAAAATGTCCATGCATTCATTAGAGGGTGATGCACGTAAGTGGTATTTTTCTTTACCTCCTTCAAGCATTTCATCTTTGAAAATTTTTCACAGAGTATTCAATGAACGTTGCCAAAGGTTCTTTTCAGATCAGTTTTTATTTGGTAATTGTTGTGAAGAATATGGATTGGATAATAAAGTTGAAAATGAAAATAGAGAAGAATTTCTCCCCCATATCCTGCAACAACTCCCAAATGATCTTCATGATGATGTGTTTTCCCATCAAAATGAACTAGAAATGGATAATAAAGGAGCTGAAGATTCTCCCATTAACATTATCTCTGATTTTCATCAATCTGAAGAATTAATTTCTTTAGTTAAGAATCATGAGAATCATTTTTCTTTTGACAATACATCCATTGAAATCAGTAAAGGTAGTTCACAGTTTTCAGATTTGTGTATCAAGGGAAGATGCAGTTATGATGAGGAACAAGGTGATATTTTTCAAAATCTATCTCGGAATCCTATTGTTGATAACTCTATGCCACGATTTTCATCTTTGTCATTAGAAATGTTTCCTGGTATTCCTATATTTGATAAATATAATGATGGGGAGGAAGTTGTTGAGGTTTCTGAAGATTTGGTTATTTCTGGAATTTCATTTAGTTCTACTGTTCAACACTGATATGATAAAAAATGTATGCACACTGTGGTTAATGATAGCTATGAAGAGTATGATGCTATAGAGGATATTTTTATTTATGATTGAGAGATTGGAAATCCACACTATGATAACCATAGTGATGCTTTGAACATTGTATTAAATGCATCTATTAAAGATGTTTGTCATGAAGATGAGATTGTCCCCTTTGAAAACCCCAAAGATGATTATCATATCGATACATTAGCAGGTGACAGTTTCAGATCTGCAGCAGATTCTAAAGACAACCCTCAGCTTTCTGATTTGCAGACAGAGGGATATTGCAGCAAGCAGGAGGAAAAAAATGAGCAGAAAACATCTCAAGAAAAAAATACTGACATCATTTATGAATTAGATATCAAACAAGAAGGGATTAGCAGTCAAATCAACTCACTGCTATTTTTAGAATTGCAGAAACCTGCTTATGAGCAGATCCATATATCAGAAGGAGAAGAAAGGCTTAAGCAGCATACAGAGTTGGTTTATTTCTATGATCCACTAGTCATTTATATGGAATTATGTTTTTTAGAAGTCTTCAGTTCTGCAATTTTTGGAATCAAAGCAAATGATGATTTTAAGTATGCTCTACAAGTTGAAATTATGTTGCACAACATGAAGTGTTCTCTGAAATTTATCTGCATGCAAAGAGATTTTCTAAATAGTTCCATGTTATCTTGGCTTCATTGGAAGTACGATGTCACATGATAAGCATGTTTTTACTGGTTAAGGTTAGCAGTAGGCAGTTGAATAAGCTCTTCATATGAGAAAATAGATTGCTTTCAGTTTTCTTGAATAAGCAGGCTACAACAAACTACAGACAGTTTTCAATTTAGCAGAGGATTAGGTGAAAAAGCCAGTTTGTTTCAATGATAGCATGGTCATAAATAGAGTTCCATACATTTTTTAGAAATTCAAATGTCGAAGTATAGGTTATAATTTATTATTTCCTATTGTTATTTCCCAATAATAAATTGATTGTCAAAGGTATGTTCAAAAAATTCGAAGAAAAGATTTTCAACAGCTAACATTTGTTTTGAAGCTGAAGTTAGTCGGTGAAAGTTCAAAGTTTCAATGGATAAATGGCACTCTCAGTAGCAAGTGAGCCTGTGAAAGTGTTGATATTGGTTTTTTCTCTAGTTCCTTAAAAACTCGAAGAGACATGTTGTACACATGTCATATAATCATGATGGCAATTTAAATAGAGGCATAGGAACAGTTACACGTTTTCACCATGTCTTAGTGGAATATGATGATGGATTTGTTCATATATTCCATGTGGCAGACGAAGGATAGTTTTAAGAGTGGTGAATGATCTGATCATTATTACATCCATACATTCAAGATCGTTTTCACCAGCACCAGCGTTTTCCTCATTTTGGCAAAGGTTACTGTGCCAACCGTGTGCAAATAAACTGGTAATTATTTGCAAATGGAAAGGAAGCGAGGAGGAACACCTCTACAGAAAGCATTAAGACAACATAACTTATTTGAAGTCACACCCAGGAGTTTATCAGTTTTTCTCAAACGTAGGGTGTATAACCTATGTTGAAAGATTGCAGGAGGGTTATCACCAGGCGATAGCAAAGATTTTTGCAAAATCATATGATGGAAAGAAAGATACAGTAGGCTCTTTGGAACTGATAGTTGATGAAGCTGTCATTGCTTCAACTATTGGCTTACCCAGAACAGGTCAGAGTTGGTTTAAAACGACAGTAACCAAGAACCTGGATTTTAGATCATATTTGAAAACAGAATTCCAAAGTATAATCTGGAAGAAGAGTATTCTTGTTTCCTAACTAGAAGATGAATGGCAAGTTTTGTTCAAAGCCATTCAGTTGTATGTAACCTCAGAGGGCAGGCATGATAAGTTGATGTTATATCATTTTAGACTTCTAGACCACTTCACAGGAAAAGTCCTTTTGAACCTACCCTTCTTTCTTCATAGAAGTTTTAACAAAGGTATGCAACAAAATTAGAGCCAAGTCTTTCAGCATCAAAAATACCCTTTGTCATTATGGTCTGATTAAAATGATTGTTTTGGAGAAATTAAGACAAAGAGACAGAACCTGGCAACATTTTTTTTGGGGGGGAAGGATTTGAAAATCTACCTTAACCTAGAAGTGAAAAGAAGAAAAGGGGTAAGAAAGAGCCTACTCCTCACAGCGACTCAAGAAAAAGGAGATATCTCTCACCTATACCACCAGGAGAAGAGGCAGGCCCTAGTTCAAAGGCAAAGAGAGCTAAAAAGAAACTTGATTTTGAGACAGCTATAGAATAACCTGCAATAAAGAAGGAAAACATTTTAAATTTTCCTTATTCAGATTTGGATTCATAATCAGAGCAGGAGGAGATACCAGCTAATGATAATCCAGAATACTCCATGGAACCTGCACAAAACTTTGAAAGTTTTACCACCTTTGAAGAAGGAGAAACATCCAGCAAGAGAAATCCAGATGATCGCAAGCTTAATAAGAAATTGAAAAGGAAAATCAAGCAACAGGAGGTTCTAGAGAGAGTCATAAAGGAAATATATGAAATTCTGTCAAAGAATTTCACTAAAATTGATGAAACTTTAAAGAAATTGGCATTGAAGAGAGTCAAGGAAAAGAAACAGAAAAAGAATATTGTGAAAGATAACAACAAGCTTTGGAGAATAGCTAGATGATAAATTGTAAAGGCTGAATGAATCCATGCCCAATACTAAAGGTGCAAGGTCTTCCAGGTTCTTGGAAACCTTGCAGGGAGGTCTCCATCCCAGTTGGAGCCAGATGTTAGCGATCAAATAATTCATTCTAAAATTTATTTGAAAAATGATGCCTAATATTGCGGGGGACTTTTGACTACCTTCCCGATCTCTAAATGTAGATTTGAAAGAACCATTGGAAAGCTTAGGATTTCTAGATGTCAATTGACTATTCAAGCATGTAAAACAAACTCTCCATGGTTCAGAAATTTGATTTTTCCCAAGGCATTTTTTATTAAAAAATCTGCGCTTTCACCAGCTCATTGGTTCATAAATCTGCTAGTTAGTCGTTGAAAGCTTTCCTTTTCACCAGCTAAAGGGGTGGATTCAGGGAAAATTAGCTGGTGAAAGAGCAGAAGAGTCTAGAAACGTCTTCTTTCTGCCTAGATGAGGAATATTTTTTAATTCCTGAACACGTGGGAAAGGTGTCAAATGATGGATAATAATTAGGAGAAGCTAAATCATCTTTCTCATCTAGCTTTAAAGACATGTGGTGAGGAAATAACACCAAATGGCACAATAATTCTTGACAGAAAATCTCTCGGTCATCAAAAACAGATTTTTGAATCTGTGATTTTCACCTACAGACTGCCAAATAATGCTTTAGTTGTCAAATTCGACTTGTAATGATCAGATTAAATTTATTTGGTTAAATATTAGGTTATTTTATTGTATTAAGTTTTGTACTCTGTTTTCCATTTTTAGAAATCCAGATCCATGTTTATAGGATCTAAGATACGTTGTAAAAGATATAAATACCTATCATTTGATAGAAGCAAGGGGTTGATTTTGGATACAGGAACTATACCTTTGTAACAGACTTTTCATATGATAATACAGATCACAAGTTTCTCTCTCTATTAATGTCAGATTTCCACCCTTCTTCTGCACTCTTATTCAAGTTGTTTTAACTGCAAAATGACTGCCATCTCATTAGTCAGTTCATAACTTGATTAATAGTTTCTTACATTGTTTATTAAACCCATCATTGTGTATCTGGTTTATAAGCATTGTCTTCTTCATCCACTTAAAGTTATTATCTAATTATTGATCCTTGAGGGCATTGGTTTATTTGATTATTCATTTTGACTATCTGGATACTATATTGTAGTTGAGTTATCCCATTGATCCACACATACAAAAACACAAAAACAAGTTTACTTTAAGTTACCAAGCATCTTTGTCTTACAACCTCAAAGAGTTTCTTGGAGTGATAACAGTATGTACCAAACTCAAGAATCTTTAATGGTGAAAAATCAATCTTTTTCCTACTGTCATCTTTGTTCTATCTCACTTTGGTATTAGTCTATGGTGAAGTATTCATCATGATGCTTGTTTCTTTATTACAATAAATGATTTATTGTGGTATTTTATGGAAGTTGATAAAAGTGTTTTTCTCTTTGGATTAAGAAGTTCTTATTCAAATGATTTTTCTTCCATATGTTTTCCATAAATATATGATGTAAACTGATACACATATTTCACTTTCCTTGCTAAGTCTTCTATATTTCATTTATATCTCTTAACATTGATTTGAAACTATGCAAAGCCTTGCTTGTTGGTGTGTATTTCATGGAAGGTTTTGTGATTGAAATTATAAACTGAGTTTCACATCCATTTGTCACACTCTTTAAAACATTATTATTCACATTCTGATGGGTATTAGGCTTACATATACAACAGTCTAGGTGTGACTTCTAGTGATAAAATTTCCTTCCCAATCAGCATCTGTAAATCCTGTCAGCTTCACTCCATATCCCTAGATGTAACTCAACCCATACTCAACCATTCCATGCAGATATATCAAAATATTTTCCACTGCCACCCAGTGTAACCTCCTCAGCTCAACCATAAATTGACTGAGTTTGTTAATTGCAAAGTATATATCTAGTGTAGTGTTGAATAGATACATCAAAGAGTCAATCAATTGTTTGTAAAGAGTAGGGTCCACTTCCTGTTATATGGAAGCATCAATATTCTTCCAGTTGGTCACCATGTGCGTTGAAATAGGCATGCAGTCCAACATCCCAAAACTCTTTAGAATCTCTACTTCATACTTCCCTTGTCCAAGGAAAGTTTGACCATCTCGTTGCCACGCCTCTAACCCTAGAAAGTAGTGAATCAACCCAAAATCCTTCATCTCGTACTCTGAAGCAAGATCCCTCTTGCACTCTACAATGAGCCTCTTTGAACTTGTCAGAAACAAGTTATCCATATACAACACAAGAATGAGTGGCTCACCTCCAACTATAATGTAGTAGAGGTTGGAGTTTGCCTCACTCTTGGTGAATCCTGTCCCGTGCAAGTAGTTGTCAATTAGTGAGTACCACACTCTGGGAGAATGCTTGATCCCATACAAGGCTCTCTTCAACCTCCATACATGGGAATCCCTCCCATGCACCTCAAAACCCTTCGGCTACTCAATGTACACCTCCTCCTCAATAATGCATTTAAGGAAGGTTGTCTTCACATCCATCTGGTGGATCTTCCACCCCATCTCTGCTGCAATCGAGATCAAGGACCTGATCGAAGTGTATCTCACCATTGGGGTGAATGTCTCATCATAATCGATTCCCTCCTAAGAGAATCTCTTAGACACAAAGTGGGATTTAAACTTATCCACACTACCATCTGTAGTGTGCTTGATTTTATAGATCCATCTATATCCAATCACCAATTTCCCCTCTGGTCGGGGAACCACATCCCATACATCATTATTCATTATGGAATCATACTCTTCCACCATGGAATATCTCCATACATGTTGTTGTGATGCCTCCTCATAGTTGGAAGGCTCGGCCTCCAATAGCTCACTCATCAAATCCATGTAACTGGAAAATCTATATGGTTCTCGAATCTCCCTAACCGATGTCCTAGGAGCACCCACATACTCTTGTGCCTCCCTCAAGGTATTCTCTGTCCATCTAGTCTTCCTCCTTTGAGTAGTAGAAGGAGTGCTATGTACTGGAGGAGCCTCCTACTCCTCATCCTGATGTGCAATCTGATCATTTTCTCTTGGATTTGTACCTATACCTGCACCTATACCATGTGTCTCCTCAGTATTTTGAGACTCTAGCTCTCGATCCCATGTTGTTGTTTCACCAGTATAATGTTCCTTTCTCAAGACTTTGTCCTCCTCAAACTTCACATCCCTCCTGACCACAATCTTCCTCAAGGAATGAATGTAGACTATGTATGCCTTGGAATTCTCATTGTAACCAACAAAAATCCCCTTCTCAGTAGTGGCCTCGACCTTTTTCCTCCTCTCTAAGGGGACATGACAATAGACAAGGCATTCGAAAATCTTGAAGTGTCCAATAACTGGTCTCCTCCCTGTGAATACCTCCTCAAGAGTCTTCCTCCCCAACACCTTTTAAGGACTCCTATTATGTATTTATACTATTGTGTTATAGGCCTTTGCCCATAAGAATCTAGGTAGATCCTGGTCAAACATGGATTTAGTAGCCCCAACAATACCCATGTTCTTCCTTTCCACCACCCCTTTTGTTGTGGGTTGTAGGGAACATTTAACTCCCTCTTTATCTCAACACCTACACAGAAATTCTTAAAGGCCTTCGAGGTGTACTCAACTCCATTGTCGGATCTTAATGTCTTGATCTTCCTGCTTGTCTTTTTCTCCAAAAGAGATTTGAACTCTTGGAACCGACTAAAGACCTCATCCTTTGTCTTCATGAATTAGATCTAGGTCTTCTTGGAATGGTCATTGATAGAGGTGACATAGTACTCATACCCACTCAAGGATGGTGATAAAATGGGCCCACATACGTCTAAGTGTACCAGGTCAAGGATGCCTATTATCCTATTGTTATTGTTTGTGAAGTTTGTCTTGGTCTACTTCCCCATAGCACACCCCTTGCATACCTCATGGTGCTCTGTGCTAAAACTTGGAAGTCTGTGACTATCTCGTTGAGAAATTTGAGTGCTCCATGATGCAAGTGCACCATCCTCCTATGCCACAACTCTGCCATGTCGCATGTGCTACTCACCAATGCTCTAGTTGGCTTGAATTGAACCCTATACATCTTCTCTCTCCTAACACCAATCACCTTCATTGCCCTAAAGTCCTTGGGCTTGATGTACACTCACCCATCCTGAAATGAGATAATATATCCCCTATCCTCCAAATTTGATATTGATATCAGGTTCTTCATCATACCCAGAAAATATATCACATCCCTCACCATCAGTGGCTTCTTGGACTCCTTCTAAAATGTGATTGTCCCATGGCTTGTTGCCCAAAACTTGGCATTATTTCCAATCTCAATCATGAGGTCCATCTCCTCCTCCTTCAAACTAGAGAAGTAATCCTACACTCTAGTCATGTGAATAGAGGCACCACTGTCAATATACCATACACCTAAAATGGTTGAACTAGAGAGACATGCAATGAGTGAAAACGTATTCTCGAATCTAGCTGCAAACTCATCAAATTTATCTTAAGTTGACGTTGCCATTTGGCACTTCTTAATACCCTTCTTCTTGTTTGGGAAATGACTGGAAAAGTGTCCTAGTTTGTGACAAGAAAAACACTTAATCTTATTGAAATATTTCTTATTTTATCCTTTTGAGGTCTAACCCCCACTGGGGCCCTTATTTCCTTTGAACTTTCCCTTTCCAGCTAAGGCAAGTTTCTCCTCATCCTCACTCTTTAGTTGGATAGCCTATGAGGTACCAACTCGCAGCCCCTCCTGGGTGAAGTCATCCCATAACCTCTCCCAATCAAGGAGTTTCTCCTATGTTTCCACTCCTCAGAAAAACACGTTCCATTTCTTGGTGAAGCCATTCAATAATGTTCTCACCAATTCAATATTATTCATGGTCTCCCCAACTGTTTCCAGTCCATATCTTATCTGAGTGAACTTAGTGAGATATGTATCAATTGAATATCCCCTGACAATATTTGTTCTTTTGATTTTCTCCTTGAGCAACATCTTCCTGCTCTGATTATCTGACCGGTACAATTTAACTAGGGCCTCCCACATAGCCTTATATGTCTTCTTTCCAGAAAAATGAGGAGTGATTTGATCTTTGACTCCATCAACTATGATTTTCCTTGCACTCACATCCTTCCTTACATGAGCTGGTTGTTTTGTTGCATCAGCTAGAAGTATTGTTGGCCCTTCAACAAACTCCCACAATATTTGTTCCTCTAATACTAGACCAATTCGCTCTCTCCATGGAATGAAATTTTTGGCTCCCTCTAGCCTATCTTTGAACCTCAAGCCTACATTGGCCATTCTAGAAGCTACCTTGACTCACATGCCCTCTCTGGTAATTTGACCCCTTTGTTGATTTACACCTGGTATGCACAGTAAATCAACTTAGTTTATTTTGTATTCAGATGTTGAGCTTTGATACCATGTTAATTTCTTTGAAATGAAGCAACAGAATTTAAAGGCCAATAATTCTGTTAACCCTGAAATTACTCTATGGTGATATAAATTCATAAAATCATCCATAGAATTTACAATTGATTTATTAACTAAAAATGAACAGCAGATTCGGCAACTAGAAACCAATCACATAAAATAGGAAGACACTAGAAATACCCTAGAAACCCCAGTGTGGGGAAAACCTGCAAAGAAGGGGCTTTATTGGCTTCAGAGGAATTAATTTTCAGCAGCAAATACAACAGAAATTTCTTACAGAAATTTTCCTCAACAAATTCGACCTTATTCTCAGCGAATAGTCCCAACCAAAACCATTTGTACGACCTAAAATTTTTAATCTTGTACGGATCAATCTGTATGACCTCTGTATAGCCCAAGTATAGCCTAGAATATTTTAGCATGTACGACCCTGAGATTCTCGACATGTACGACCCTCTCACTCATCCATGATTTTGTTGGTTCAACCTTCTCCCTTGGCTATTGTATGACCCCTTTATTAGTTTTTGTACAACCCTCTATGTCCCAGCTAAGTCTCCCTCTAACTCAACTACATAATCGACCTTCTCTTTCCTCATCCAGTGCCTTACTCTTCATCTCAACACACGATGTATTTTTTCCTTCACCCTATGATCTCGATTTAGGAGCGAAACAAACTAATGAAAAGACTTAATACAATAAACACAGAGATATGAAGAACAACATAGATATCCAATGAACAATATCTTCTATTGAATAAATGAAATAGGATGAAACTGTAAGACTACAGAACTGAAACACTTGCTCGAATGGTGGTAGTTATCTATGAGAAGAGATGTGGTTGCTACACGCATCCATCTGAGTAGAATGATTACAATGAGGCTCCAGAGGTATTTTTGATATTACTCATGAATTCCAAAACCCTATACATCCAAAAACCTAACCCTAGGAGGTGAAATGCCAAAAGTCCTGTGGGCCCCTATGGGTAAGTTAGTACCTCAACTTCTCGGGGTCGTAACTTTTTCATACGACCTTCGTTTTAGGCGTGTTATAGCCCGTTGGAAAGGTATTTCAAAGAGATACATATTTTGTCATCAAACTCTAACTCTATCTATAGTTTGATTGTGGAAATCCAAAAAAACATTGTTTAGGGCTCCAAAACGGCCCTGGAAGTACAACAAGATGCACTGACATTAAAACATACAAAATAAGCTAGTTGGATTAGGTGAGAGGCCACCAGTATCCACCTAGAAGATGTGTAGGGATTCATACAAACCTAGAAGTGTAGAACCCACAATTACAAAGAAGTATAGAATAACGTGTTGAACTAAGAACAGACAAGAGGATCCAGTTAGAATAGGTGGGTGGCCACCAATATCCACCTGGATCAATCCTCCCCCCTTAGGAAGCAATGGTCTCTATTGCGTTGAGTTCCCCCATCAGGTGAGGAAAATTCTCTTGGATTTGTCCCCAGGTAAGCCACTTTCCTTGGTGTAGGAGTTTCCTTGCCTTGACAACCCGATAAAGTTGGATCCTCTGTTGGCGAGTTCCCTTGACCTATGTGTCCACTATCTGATCAGTGGATGCTTGTTCCATGCATTCAGGGTTGAGATCTATTGGTGTCATTTGTTTTGCGATCTCTGAGGTGTCCAATAATGGTGGGAAATATAGTTGAAGGAGATCCACATTGAACACTGGGTGCAGGCCAAGGAAGGGTGGAGTGTTGATCTCAAAAGCATTGATACCCATAGCCTTGATGATAGTGTAAGGCCCATAGAAAACTTTATGGAGCTTCTAATGGTGCCCTGTGAGACGCTCCTTCTGTAAATGTAACCAGAATTTGTCTCCAACCTGAAACTGGTGCGGTACCCTTTGTTGGTCATGGCATTGCTTGTACTTAGCATTGGATTTCTGCAAAATCTCCTGGACCTATTAGAGAATGTGTTGAATCCAATCAATGAATTACGTGGCTTTGTCGGTCTCGAACCAAACATTGGAATATTTTGTCTATGTGGTGGAAAGAGGTAGTGCAACATCAATGGGAGCCAAGGGTTGGAATCCCATCCCCACCTGAAATGGGCTATGGTCAGTGGAGCTATGGAGATCCCTATTGTAATTGTTTTGAACATAGGGGAGACTCTCATCCCATGTACGTGGATTCTTAGAGTTGTACATGCATAGGATGTGCACAATCATCCAATTGACAACCTTTTTTTCGTCATCTGTTTGGGGGTGGAA
Source organism: Picea engelmannii (assembly GCA_009831015.1). Lineage (NCBI taxonomy): Eukaryota > Viridiplantae > Streptophyta > Pinopsida > Pinales > Pinaceae > Picea > Picea engelmannii. The sequence continues at coordinate 95,223 of ML786626.1, forward strand.
AGAAGTGGATTTAATGAGCTTGGTGTTCAACAGTGACCAAAAAATCGACCAAAATGTGCAGAGGAAAATGTTGTCATGGTCGGAGATGATGGTATGTGGTATCCCAAAATAGACCCACACTCTTTCAAAGAAGATATTGGAAGTATCTACCACTGTGATATTCTTCTTGCAGGCTATGAGGATGGCCATCTTCGAAAACTGATCAATGACCACAAATACAAAGTCATTTCCTTGCTTGGTGGACGGAAGGCCAGACATGTAATCCTTTGAGATGGATTCCCAAGGCTTCTCGGGAGTAGGAATACGGGTGTATAATCCTTGCTTCTTGATAATTGTCTTGGAAATGGCATAGGTAGTGCAAGATTTGATATACTTTATGATGTCCTGCCAAAGTTTTGGCCAATAAAAATGTTTCTGAAGAACTACAACAGTTTTCTCCACACCAAAATGTCCTACCATCTGACTGTAATGGGATTCCCAAATCAGATTTTCACACTCGCTTGTAGGAACACATAGATGGACCACATGGCATAATATTCTATCCTGAATGTGAAAATCAGTGATAGTCGCACCTGTACCCAAGAGTTGATAGGTGGTGGTGAAGTTTGAATCTTACTGATAAAGTTGGGGCCACTCAGATGCCTCATGTCCACAGGAATGGAGCACAATGGTGAGTGCAAACACGGGAGGTCGATTGAGGCAGTCAGTGACACAATTTGAGATCCTTGTCTTATACTTGATGTTGATATGGAACTATTGTAGGTAGGTGGACCGCTTCTCATGGTTGTCGTTCTACAATTTTCCATGTGTCTGTATGAACTGTAAAGGCTTGTGATCAGTGTGGATGATCGTCTCATTTCTCATAATGTAATGTTTCCATTGACAACATGCTTGTACAATGGAATACATTTCCTTGTCATAGGTGTGGTATTTGCAGACAGTATCTGAGTGTCTCACTATCGTATTCCATTGCATGATTGTGTTGAGTGAGAACTGTGCCTACATCATAGTCTGATGCATCTGTCTCAAACTCGAATGGTTGTTGCAGATCAGGAAAGGAGAGTACTAGAGTTGAGCATAGGCGATGATTCAGATCACCTAATGCTTATTTTTGTTCCTTCCCCCACACTAAATTTTACTTGCCAGCACCCTTGGTCACCTGGCTAAGGGCCTATGCAATATGGGAGAATCCCAACACGAACCGTCGGTAGAAATTGTCTAGTCCCAAGAAAATTTGAAGCTCGGTTAGTGTGGTCGAGGCTGGCCAGTCATGGACTACTTGGATCTTAGCTGGATCAACATGTACCCCATGCTCATCAACAATGTAGCCCAAGTAATGGACCTTGTTCATGCCAAAAGAGAATTTTTCCAAGTTGGAATATAGCTTGTGTTGCCACAGAGTGCTCAAAACTTGTTGAATATGTCGCATGTGCTCCTCCCAAGTTCTGATGAAGATGAGCATGTCATCCAAATATACCACCACAAAAGAGTTGGTGAAGGGTCTCAATACATCATCCACCAACCTCATGAAAGTGGCAGGTGCATTTGTTAAGACAAAGGGCATGACCAGCCATTCGAAGAGACCTTCTTTAGATTTGAAGGTTGTCTTCTAGACATCAGTTGGTTCGATGGGAACCTGGTGGTAGCCAGAATTTAGGTCAATCTTATTGAAGAACTTTTCCCCCTTGAGTTGGTCAAGAAGGTTATCAATCCTAGGAATTGGGTATCAGTTCCTGAATGTTATTTTGTTTAAGTCTCTGTAATCAATGAAAAGTCGCCAAGTCCCATCCTTCTTCTGCACCAGTGAAATCGGTCTTTCTCAAGGGGATAAGTTGGGTCTGATGTGCCCCTTTTGAAGAATCTCTTGGATCTGACACCTGATTTCGTCATTTTCCATCAGCAAGTGAATATAGACTAGTCCATTAGGTAGAGGTGCACTGGGGGTAAGATCAATTGGATGCATTACTTGGTAGTACATCGGTACCCCAGTGGGTGAGGAGAAGATTTCTATGTATTCTTCCACGATCCCGTCCACTTGCTTATGCTACAAAGAGAGGCTCTATGTAGAGGCCATGGATGTGGTGGTGACCTTCTGCTTACTGTGAGCATGGATCAGAAAGAATACGAACTTACCAGTCCGTGAAATGACCTTACTACATTTCTTAGCAGAGATTAAATAAATAGCAGTAGGTGACGCTACCTCTGGTATCCTTTACAATTTTCTACCCAAAGTAATAATAACACTGCGGGGTCTAGACTCATACATAGCATGATTCTTCCACAAATATGGTTTTCCTAAAACAACATAACAAACTTCAAGGAGATAAATATCACACAATACCTCATCTTTGAAAGTCTCAATGTCGTAGGGAAGAGGACATTGTTGGCTGACATAGGGATCTCTTCCTTGGCAAAGCCAGCCAATGGTGTAGGGTTGTGGGTGTGGTGTTGTTGGAAAGTCCAGTTGCTTGAAAACCTCTGGTGAAATCATGTTCTTCTGACTGTCACTATCAAAAATGAAATGAAGCGGAGCCCCCTTTACCCACATATGTGAGTGAAAGAGGTGTTCCCCTTCCTCTGATTCTTCTGGTTCACTTGAATGGAATTTGGTGGTAGAAATAGTGGCATTGGGTTCAGCATCAATAATCTACTTCCCTCCATTGGGATTTGATTAAAAATTAGAATCATCCTCTGAATCGAAAGCCTTCAGCTTGGCCATGAGTGACTTCTTGAAGCGACATTCTTCAGTGTTGTACCAAGGGATTTTATGGTACTCACACCATTTTCCTATGTCCTTCTACGTCTTCTCATTGCCCTTCTTGTGTTGCGGCTTGGACTATTTTTCCTGAGAGTGACCCTCTCTACTCTATCCCTTGTTGTGTGGGTTGGGGCTGCCTTTGCCTTGCTTCAGCTATGAGGAGTTTGCAGATCCAAACTCTCGCCTCTTCTGCTTAAATTTTTTCTCAATCTTGACAGTGTATCTATAAGTCGTACCCAATGAGGTGATGTCCAGAAACTCCATTTTTGTTTGAATGTATCTATGCAAACAGTCACGATATTTGAGCACCAAATGTCGCTCAAAGTATTTGATACCCAATTTGGTGCGTAGGGTATGGAAAATATTGGTGAAATCTGGTACTATCTGGTCCCTTTCTTGACACAGGGTGGTCCATTTGGTGTATTGGTCCTCGTAGCTTCCAACATGGTAGTATTGTTCTTTAATGTCATCTTGGAAGGAATCCCAAGTAGAGGCAACCACAAATATTGCAAATTCCTCTATGGCCCTTTGCTCAGATTAAGTGTCCCACCAATCCTTAACATGGGGAATGGCCTTGAGGAGTGAAAAAGTAATATTTTCCCTATCAGAAAAATTGTGGACTGAAAAATACCCTTCGAGCATATTCAACCATTTATCTATAGCATACGCATATATCAGTCCTTCAAATAATGGAATATCAAAATTTTCATGTACCTTGAATGGGGTTGCATGGTCTCTTGATGAAGATGCTTCTCATGTGGGTAATTGCCGAAGGATCTACGCAAAGTTGTCCATCATTTCGTTCCTTTGTCATGCAAGGGCTTCCTTGAGCAAAACTTTAAAAGGATCTCCTGCTCCATAATCTTTCTTTTCGTCTCCCATGGTTTTTTTTTGGGCTCGGCGCAACTAATTTTTCAACGACTCGATTGGTTCGAGTCCCAACTTCTTGTAACCAGATCTTGTCGGGGACATGCACAAAGAAAAATAAATGAAGAGCGGACCACTCTGATACCATTGATCTGTATTTAGGAGCAGAACGAATTAATTAACAGACTGAATATAATAAACACAAAGATATGAAGAACAACACAGATACCCAGTGAATAATATATTATATTGAATAAATGAAATAGGTTGAAACTGTAAAACTACATAACTGAAACACTTGCTCGAATGGTGGTAGTTATCTCTGAGAAGAGATGTGGTTGTTACGTGCATGCATCTAAGAAGAATGATTACAATGAGGCTCCAAATGCCTTTTTGATATTGTTCATGAATGCCAAAACCCTAGATATCCAAAAACCTAACCCTAGGAGGTGAAACGCCAAAATTCATGTGGGCCCCTATGGATAATTTGGTACGTCAACTTCTCAGGGCTGTAACTTTTGCATATGACCTATGTTTTAGGCACGTGATATCCCATTGGAAAGGTCTTTCAGAGAACTACACATTCCACCGTCAAACTCTAACTTTGTCTACAATTTGATTGTGGTGAGCCAAAAAAAACATTGTTTAGGGCTGCAAAACGGCACTGAAAGTACAGCAAGATGTGTTGACATGAAAACATACAAAATAATCCATTTGTATTAGGTGAGAGGCCACCAGTATCCACCTGGAAAGTGTGTAGGGCTTCAGACAACCCTAGAAGTGTAGAACCCACAATTACAAAGAAGTACAGAAGAACGTGTTGAACTAAAAACGAACAAGAGGATCCAGTTGGAATAGGTGGGTGGCCACCAATATCCAGATGGATCACCCTCATCCTCCTTTTATCTCTTGAATTCAATTTTCTTGGAGACTTCTAGAAGCCTCCAGTAATTTGCTTTAGTGAATTATTAATTTCTGAAAAAAGTCACTTTTCATAAATCTGAGTGAAAAGTCAATAAAAGTCATTTAAATGAATTTTATAATTTTCCGAAGTTAAAACTTAGGATAAAATAAAAATGTTGATCTAGTTAATTTAATTATGTCCATCAGCTAGCCTTGGATACATAGCATAATCTGAGACACCTTATGAGATACAAAATTAACACCTATGATTCGAGAAGCTCTAGATTTCAAATCTACCCTTCATAGCTTTCTCCTCCCCTTTGGTGCCCAAATCAACATTACAAAGTCCCTCATATATATTTTCAATACCCCTTTGATTATACAACACAACATTGCCCAAACCCTTGGTTTCCAATGTTTCTCTCTTCCATCCAAATACGTCGGTACTCCCTTACTTACCAACACTGCCAGAAATTCCTCTTGGGAGTCCCTTCTTTCCAAGCTTGAAAGAAAATTACAAAGTTGGACTTTATGTTTCCTCTCCCTCCTTGGTAAAGTCATCCTCGTCAAATTGGTTCTTCACTCCATGCCCCTCTATCTTTTCTTTTTTATGGTTGCTCCAGTTGAATTCCTCAAATTGATCAGGAACCTTCAACACTCTTTCCTTTGGGGTGGTCCAACTAATGAACAAAAATGGGATTTGGTGGCTTGGGATAAATAATCTCTCCTGAAATGGGAAGAAGGCCTAGGTATAAAGGATCCCCAAATTACTAGTAAATTTTTGGTTACAAAAACTTGGTGGAGATGGCTCAAATGTAGTGAGGATCTATGGAGCAAATTATGGAAATCCAAATATGATTATGATATCTCAATAGATAATTTAGTAAGAATGGATGGGATCTACCCTAGAGTATTGATTTGGAATAATTCTTGGCCTAATAAATACATATTACAAGAACAATGTTTTGGGGAAGTCAGAAATGGAACCATTTCCCTGGTTTGGGAGGACTCGTGGCAACAAGAAAAGAGACTATAATTCAAGACATCCCTTTGGGAAGATCAAAATATTTTATTGAATAAAGGATGGAATACAATAAATCATTTTTGAAAAGCATACAATGAACATCCCGAGAAAATCTATCATTCATGGATATCGTATAAAGAATGGCCTAAAGAGGTGTATGCAAACTCTTGCATTCTCCTTGATAAAATACTAAGCTTGTGAATGATCTCCAAAAAATAGGGACAAGATATTCTACATTGGGGAAACCAAGGATCATGAACCTATAGTACCAAAAATCATATGCAAGGGAATCACACCATCACCATCTGGAGAAAGAAATAATAAGGTAGAAAATATGGAATGCACAACAATGGCCTAAAATATCTACTTTCGTATGGATTTTAGCTCGTAAGAAAACTCTAACCTGGGGAAATATACTATCAAGGGGTTTTGAAGGGGCTTCATAATGTTTTATATGTCGACAAAATGACGAAAATTCAGAGCACCTCTTCAATACATGCCTCAAAGCAAGCTACCCATGTGACCACGGATCAATATTTTTCAAGAAATCTAATAAAAACAGGGACAACATCATTTCCACTTTGGAGAATTGGCGATCAAAACCATTCCAAAATTCCATTCTCAATAAGATATGGATATTGTTTCCAGGGTTTGTCCTCTAGACAATCTAGAAAGAATGTAATTGAAGAATTTTCAAGAACAACAAAATAAGCAGGGACACTCTCTAGTAAATCATCAATCACAACATCAATGAAACCATTTGAAGCATTAATTGGTCCATGGAATCTAAACATATAAACATAAGGGACAAACAAATATTATACACCTGGAAGATAAATCTAAGCAATCTAATCTCACCAAATCCCTGGAACACTAATTCTAGCCAATATTCAAACTCTTGGGAACTT
>ML786626.1:115806-134677 GCA_009831015.1 Picea engelmannii
AAAGTTGTACTTATTAACTATGCCTTTCCAACAATATATTGATCACCCCAAATGGAGATCATATGCAAAATTTACACCCTCGGGAAGCTGACATATCAACTACCCCCATCAGGGCCCACAAACCTTTTGGTTCTTCATCTTCTGGTGTTAGGGTTTTGGATGTTTCTCATTAATGATTTATGTTAAAAATGCCTTTTGAACGTCATTGTAAAAATATTCTTGTGAATGTCTGTAGCCATCACATCTCTTCTCAAAGATAAGCTATCACCATTCTAGCGAGTTCAGTTCACTTTGTATTTTATAGTTCCTGTAGATTTCGTTCATTAATAGAAATTTTGTATTAGTGCATCTATGTGTTTTGTACAATATCACTATGTATTTATTTGTTATATCTCTTCCTTCATTTTTTTCTCATCATAATCTGGATCAGAAACACTTGGGCGTATGTACCCCTTCTTCAACAAATCTTCTAGATGCATTTGCAACTCTTTTAGCTCTGACATGTTCATTCTTTAGGGAGTTTTGGACACTAGGGAAGCTCCAAACAATAAGTCAATAGAGAAATATATATCCCTCTTTGGTGGAAACCTTGGAAAATCCCCAAACACATCTTCATTTTCTTTCAAGATTGGATAATCTTCAAGACTTGGCTCCTTATCCTTCATTAGCTCTTCCATATCGGCTGCATACATCTTGCACCCTTTTCTAGGACTTCTTTCCAGTTGCAATGCTGAATTATCTCAGACAGATATAGGAATTGGAATACCTTACCCTATCCTTGAATCCCCTTCCTCATCACGACATGTGAAATCCTTGTTATAACAATCTAAGACAAAGGGATGTTTTTCTAGCCAATCCATACCAATCAAGCAGTCATAAGACCCAAGCAGTATGATGTTCAAATTTTTCTTAGTGTGAATTCCATTCATGTTTACAAAGCAATCTTTAACAAGCTCGTTAATTCTTCTCTTGGTTCCCGTAGCTGGTTGAACTAACCAATATTTTCCATGCTTACATTTCTTCAATTTAAATCTTTCATCTAGATTTGGATCTATATAGCTATGACTAGCTCCATAATCAATCAGAATAGCTATGTGTTGAATATCAATCTTACCTTCCACTTCAATCATGTGTGATTAATAGTCTACTTGTATATTTTCTAAGGACGCATAGATCCTTGGCATGCTTCTTCCCATGTCCTCTACTATATCCTCTTGCTTGATGTTATGCATAGTATTCATTTTATCTCCCCTGCGAGGACAACCTTTATAAATATGATCTCCTTCACATCCCCAACACTTTATGGGCTATTATCTTGGCCTCTTTCCCAAGGAATCTATCATTTTCGGATAGCTTTGAGATGGCTTCTCTTTTTTATGTGCTTGATATCTATTCCTAATGAAAGTTGGCTTGAATCCTTTCTTCCTTTGATCCATCTTGTATTTATTCTTGTCATCCAAAGCCTTTTGGAAAGCTAGCCTTATTATGTTCTATTGATACAAATACTTAGTTTTTCTCATGACTTCTTCCAAACTCCTAGGTTCGTCAAACTGAATTTTATCATTGTATAAGGATGGCGGTCCACTCAAGAACCTATGAATTTTGACCTTCTCATCTCGGATGAAACTCACATACCTAAGGAGTTCCAAGAATTTCCTTTCATATTCATCCATGGTCATGTTCCCAAGTTTGAGTTCAAAGAACTCTTGCATCTTCTTGTCATAATATTTCTATGACAAGTACTGTTGCTGGAAAAATTTCTTGAACTGCTTCCAAGAAATTATCTTCCCATCAAGGTGCATAAACTGATTCATATGATACCACCATGTAGATGTATTTATTTGAAGGTGGTAGGCTACAATTCTGGCTTATGCATTTGATGATTAATCGTGTAACTGGAAATATTTCATCATTCCCAGCAACCATGCTTCTGCTTCTTCTCCCTTCTTGTTTTCTCAATAAAAGGATGGTGGCTTGATTTTCCTTAGCTCCCCTTGCAATTTATCTGACCCATGTATCCTTCTCTGATGTCTAACAAGAGACACACTTTGGCTTCTTTCCAACCTTCAATGTGCATATGCTCTTATGGTCAAGTTCCATCAAGATTGATGATGTTGATTCCTGCTAGAACTCCTTAATTGTATAGATCCTACGTGAGCATCCCTCCTATCATGAGATCTATATCCTTCTACTTTCCTTGCACTAGCTTCTTGTTTTGTGCCCAAATCTATGTTGACTTTCTTCTGTAGCATATTTATGCTTTGTGGTATCTCATCATGAGCTTTCATGATCGTTTCAGTATTGTCCCTATAGATCTGCACTTCGCTTTGCATGCTTATAATAGTTACAAGCTCATGTATGTCTCTTCTTCCATTAGACTCTATAGCAGCATTTCCCAAGTTGATATGTAGACCTATGATCTCTTCTTCATGGCTATAATACCCTTGAGCATCCTTCATATCTCTAGTTCTCATATAGAACTAAACTATGTTTTCTTGTACCTCTAATTCTGCAAGAATGTGCATACAATAATTCATGTTAGAATTAAGCATATTTCAATATATTTATTAATTAGATTGAAAGTTATTCTTCACATCAATTTCTGAAGAACACAAGGCACCAAATCAAAATATGATTCCTTAAACACATTATTCTCTGAAATATCTCTCCAATGGTTGTACTCATATGCCTCATTCTAAGTTTTAAGTGGAAAGTTACAACATTCACATGTTGCAATTTCCACTCTCTTACTGCTATAGAATTACTTTATTACTTTATAAGAAAATTTTACTTCCTAAATATGGCTCCATGGTTGTCTTTTATGGTTTATAATATTTGCATGGACTGCTCATGTTCCTCAAACAAACTTCTGAGCAAGGAGTTATGCCCTCTGCAAGTAAACTAGTGATGAAATTTTACCTTAATTATTTCAGTTGTAACTTTCTCATACGAGTTTTGTTTTTCACCCGGAGTAGCTCATTGGATAGCTCTCTTTGAGATATTTTATTTAAGCTGCAGATATAAAGTGTATCTTGGTACAGATAAAGTGTAGATTTGTATACTCTATTCTCGTGGGTTTTGATTGCCTAAAAACATCGTTTAGGGCCTCAAAAGCACCTCGTAAGTTCATGACCTTCAAAAACCAAAAAAAATCATAGAAATTTGATTGTGTTAATATTATAACAACCATTTAATCTACACCTTCGATGTCAAATCAAAAAAAAAATGGACCATTGATCTGCTCTCCATCGACGATCGAAGATTTATTTTTGTAAGCCAAACTTTCCTACTGATATCCCCGACACCCAATCATCAACCATTAGCCATCGGTTGTTTCTCTTCACAAACCAAATGTTGCCATGAATCTCGTTGATCTCCAACTATCGGCGAACAACCATCAGCAAATTCCTTTGACAACCAACTTAGTTACAATTTCTTCAAACCACGACCATCGGTCGTCGGCCATCTCTTTTCTAACGTGGCAACTATGTTGATGTGGCATGACACATCATCCTGAGGTGTCAACTTGGATGATGTGGCATGACACATGGATGTTGACATGGAATGACACATCATTCTCCTCTTTTCTTTAGCGGTCATCGGCAACTTCTTTTGGATGAACTGACACTTTATCGAATTGTCTAACCCGACCATCATCCATCGACCATCAACGATCATTGTTGGCGAACAAAACACTTCGTCAAATCGACCGACCTAACTGTTAGCACAATATTGGTTTATGCCTCAGCTTTGCATAAGTCCTTCATTATTCATTTTGGCAAATGAATACAATTGTTATAGGATATTTTATTTAATTGGGGAAAATTGAAATTATATTAGGTTATGCCCAATCTCCAAGTTCAATCATTAATCCACATCTCAAGACAACACTAGCCAAGGACATATGCCAATGCCACATATCGATCAAGTTATACACAAAGCGCCAAGAGAGAGACTAGCATTCAAATTTAAGGTGCCAAGTGTCAAGAACAAGCATTGACAACACTCTCACAAGGTTCCAAGTATCAAAATCACCCATGGATTTACATTACCAAATTGTATGCAGACACACAGGAGGGCGCTACAGAAATTTTGGCAGAGACCAAATTGTGCAGAATTATTTTGCAAGGACGCTTCTGCCAGTTTTGAGTTACTAACTTAAAATTGGGATTGTGAACAATTGAAAAGGTATTTTTGAAAACAAGAGTAGGATTTTGTTCATAACATTCCAAATAACAAAAACCTCTCTCAATTTTTCAAAATGTGTTATCGTTTGAGAGATATTAGACATATAATTGGCGCTACCAACTGTTTTACAGCAGCGCTGCCCAATTTCCTGTAGCGGTCACGGTTTTGATATTCACCTTGTTGGGAGGTTTCCACCTGTCAAGGAGGATTCGAATGGCTTATCAAGGATCATTTAGATGTCAAGTTACACCTGAACCTAAGATTTATCTCCATCAAAAGCCTCATGCAATGAGGTGGAAACAATTTATTAATGACTTCCAACAAATTCCTGAAAATTAGCAGTTTGTTGGATTTTTGTCTCTTTGATTGTTGCCACCTATATCCAAGGCTTAGAATCCAATGGAGGAGATGGGATTCGAACTCCTAAGGTTATTTGGATTCTATTTTCTATTTAAGTAAGGAGGGATCTCTTGGATAAGGGGATTCATGAGCCAAGAGAGGCTTGAGAGAGTAGGAGCAGTTTTAGTTGCTCATTTGTAAGCATGAGGGCCTCTTTGTTATGAAATTTTCTGCCATTAAAGATTCATGAGAGCTGTTATCAGATTGTCTTCTTTGTTTTCACACTTCTTTGTTATCTTCTTGCTTAAACATATTGTAGGTTTTGATGATCATAGCTGCCATTGATTGATGGATTCATGAACAAAAAAGGATCTGTTGTAGCTTGCCCATTAAATAATTGTTCATTGTTTAAGCAAATCTTTATATATTGCAGAATGGATCTTTGTTAAATGAGTGTTCTTCCTTTTTTCATATTCACCATACTTCTACTCATCATTATATATCTCTTTGTATGATATATAGTTTGATTTCCTTTGATCTGTAGGATGTTATGACTCCATGCCCAATGGAATGCCTCTGCAAACTTTTTACTACCCTCTCCCTTTCTTTCTCATCTTGTCGATCCACCTATTCAAAACCAAAATTATCTTTTACATTCTGATGGGTGTTGAGCTTACACTTTAGCATTCAAAGTGTGACTTTTAGTGCTAACATTTTTGGCACCATTGTCGGGGACGGATTTGAGCAGATTGAAAATCTCCCTGGGAAGAACGACATTGTACAGCTCCAGCTTTAGATGGTGACTGAAGTTGTACACCTTCAAGACTTCACATTCACCATGGGGACTCCATTGTTTAGAATCTGTTGGTGACTCCACTGGAATGAGACAAATTAAATGGCTATGAAGGCTATCTTGGCCAGGAGGTTTGCTCCACTCAATTTCTCAGCCATAGAGGATTATCCACATCATGTGCCTCTTATTGATGAATGGCAAGATCTACTGCCTAGATTTTATGAAGGTAAGGATGACATCCTTGTTGAGCATGTTCATGAATTTCATAATTTGATGCAACAACTTGACATCCATCATGAATATATATTGATAAAAATGTCCATCTATTCATTGGATGGGGATGCACGTAAATGGTATTTCTCATTACCCCCTTCCAGCATTTCATCCTTGAAGGATTTCCACAAAGTATTCAATGAACACTGCAAAAGGTTTTATCCCTCTGAAATTATTTGTCATAATTGTTGTGAGGGATATGTAGAATGTGCTCAAGATTTGTTAGATTTCTCTGTTGAATATAAAGATGAAAACAATTTTACTCATTGTCCAAATGAAAGTATTGATGAAGATCTATAAAGTATGGATGATGAGGACTTGTTTGAAGCACTATATCATTTTTCTTTGCAAGTTTATTGCCATGATGATCAAGGGATTTTAGTTGTAGATGAAATCAATGAAGAAATGATAGTAGATTCCCATGATCTCTCTTCGGAAACAAATAATGATTCATCTGCTCCTTTGTGTACAACTAATGAAAATATTCAGCATCATGGTCAATCTGCAGAAGAGAATGAAAACACCTTTTGTTTTATCCAAAGGAAACATAGACTACCTCCTCCTTTAACTGAAGAAGAGATAGATCAGCTCCTGAGCAGTTATGTTACAGCCCCTGCTTACACAGATTTGCAGCATTCACATAGTCTTGAACATGTGAGTGAAACTTCTTCTATTACTGAAAATGAAAATCTAAGTTTAAATAATGACAGTCATGGAACTTTACAGGAAGTTAGTAAAGCAATTTATGATGATGATTTCTTGCCAGAGGATCAGCTTGTAGACATTGTTTTGTTTCATGAAGAAGATAGGGTTGTCATGTTTAATAACCTTCGAGAATCTTTGTTGTTCAAAGATGCTTTAGACTATGATTTGGAGGAGTGTGGATCAAAGATAGATAGCTTCACAGTTGATATTCCGAGCATTTTTCTGACTGATGACACTGTTGTTTTAGCTGTTGAACCTAGATACGATGAGTAAAATGATGATTACATGGTTGTTTCTTTAGAACAGTTTGGTGCAGGTTTTTCATGGAGGGATGATGGTCTTCATACAGATTTTAGCAATCTTAATAGAGATTCCATAGCAAATGATCTTGAAGGGTGTTCATATATTCTCTTTGAGAATGATCATGATCATAATGATGTAGAACGAAGAGTAGTCCTAGATGTTTTAAAACCTCAGGACCAAATATTTTTCCAAGATCCTTTTGCTGGCCTCTCAGAGTCATTTAATGGAGGAGTATGTTATGCCATGAATGTTTTGTCACTGGATTCGAGAAAAATTTTGAACATTTATGTTCAACAGCATTTCAAATGGGAGTTGTCATTTTCCTTTTTCAGCCTGCTCAAAGAAAATGTGAGCAGGATTCGAGTAAATAGCCAGTTATTGGACTGGATTCATTGGAATTTTTGTATAATTTGATTCAACAATGATTTTTAGTAGATTAGAGTAGGTGTGTGAAATAAGCTTGTTGTACAAGCATCGTTTTCATCATTTTTTTCAGTTTAAGTTTTCATTTGCATTTAGTTTCAGTTGAAGGTCACAGATCAAAGCAGATTGCAGAGGTTAAAGGTTGGGAGCAGCCCTAGGATAAGGCACTGAAAATACAAGAGTTCTTAGAGCCTCACAGGGAGGACTCTATCCCCCATGGAGCCTATGTTAGCACAATATTGTTTTATGCCTCATCTTTGCATAAGTCCTTCATTATTCATTTTGGTAAATGAATACAATTGTTATGGGATATTTTATTTATTTTGGGGAAAATTGAAATTATATTGGGTTATGCCCAAACTCCAAGTTCAAGCATTAATCCACATCTCAATTCAACACTATCCAAAGACACAGGCCAATGCCAGCATATCAATCAAGTTATACACAAAGCACCAAGAGAGAGACAAGCATTCAAATTTAAGGTGTAAAGTGTCAAGAACAAGCATTGAAAACACTCTCACAAGGTTCCAAGCATCAAAAGAACCCATGGATTTATGCTACCAAATTTCATGCAAACACACAGACAGGCGCTACCGAAATTTTCGCAGAGACCAAATTGTGTAGAATTATTTTGCAAGGACGCTTCTGCCAGTTTTGAGTGACTAACTTAAAACTGGGATTGTAAACAATTGAAATGGTATTTTTGAAAACAAGAGTAGGGTTTTGTTCATAACATTCCAAATAAAAAAAACCTCTCTCATTTTTTCAAAATGTGTTATGGTTTGAGAGATATTAGACATAGAATTGGTGCTACCAACTGTTTTACAGCGGCGCTACCCAATTTCTTGTAGCGGTCACAGTTTTGATATTCGCCTTGTTGGGAGGTTGCCACCTGTCAAGGAGGATTATAATGAGTTCTCAAGGATCATTTATATGTCAAGGGACACCTGCACCTAACATTTAGCTCCATCAAAGGCTCATGCAATGAGGTGGAAACAATTTATTAATGACTTCCAACAAATTCCTGAAAATTAGCAGTTTGTTGGATTTTTGTCTCCTTGATTGTTGCCACCTATCTCCAAGGCTTAGAATCCAATGGAGGAGATGGGATTCGACCTCCTAGGGTTATTTGGATGCTATTTTCTATTTGAAGAAGGAGAGATCTCTTGAATAAGAGGATTCATGAGCCAAGAGAGGCTTGAGAGAGTAGGAGCAATTTTAGTTGCTCATTTGTAAGCTTGAGGGCCTGTTTGTTATGAAATGTTCTGCCATTAAAGATTCATGAGAGATGTTATCAGATTGTCTTCTTTGTTTTCACACTTCTTTGTTATCTTCTTGCTTGAACATATTGCAGGTTTTGAGGATCATAGCTTCCATTGATTAATGGATTCATGAACAACAGAGGATCTGTTGTAGCTTGCACATTAAATCATTGTTCATTGTTTAAGCAAATCTTTATCTATTGCAGAAAGGATCTATGTTAAATGGGTGTTCTTCCTTTTTTCATATTCACCATGATTCTACTCATCATTATATATCTCTTTGTCTAATATACAGTTTTATTTCCTTTTATCTGTACGATGTTATGACTCCATGCCCAATGGAATGCCTCTGCAAACTTTTTGTTGCCCTCTCCCTTTCTTTCTCATCTTATTGATCCACCTATTCAAAACCAAAATTATCTTTTACATTCTGATGGGTGTTGAGCTTACACTTTAGCATTCAAAGTGTGACTTTCAGTGCTAACACCAACCATCGGTTGTCGGGGAACCTTCTTGGATAACTCCATCTATTAGCACACATTATTGATCGAGGGGTTGTTTTCCCTAGGAAGTGGCAATCTAGCGAAGAAAAAATGAAAGAAGAGGGCTCAAAAAACCCATCAAATGTTTTTATCCTAAGTCAGGCGATGATATGAAATTTTGGCACCCATGTAGTCCAAGTCATCTCGTCAACTCCCTATCATCAACGTCCATGTCTGTTTGCCAAGTCCTCCCTACAAACATCCAAAAAAGATCTAGATGGTGAAGTTCAGAGTGTAACTTGTCCTGATTCTGATGCAGACAGTACATGAAAGTGAGGTGGTAGTTGAGACCTCGTCTCACCCCATAAATGGAAAACTTGTAGAGAGTGGCCATAAAGGCAGACTGTCAATTATGGACAGATTTTCTTGTAAATCACATAACTGTGTTTGGCTCGCATCTGACATGAGGAGGCCTGCACAATCTGATAGAGAAGGCGCCGACTGGAAATGTTAATGCGGTAGTTCGATCACACTCCTGGTGGTTGCAACAATTCTGAGTATCTATATGCATTTTTGATATTTTTTTATGGTCGATGGTTGAGCTACACTCTCGTATTCTAAAATTTTGATGAAGCTCTGGTTCTCTGATTATGTAATGGGATTTGATATTTCTTATTTAATCTAAGTCAGCCTTCTTTTCCATCTCTTTTGCCTCTAATATTGAATGGCTCAGGCATGGATGATCCAGTCGAGTTGTTGTAATTGTATTGTGATGTATGTTTGATTTCAGTCCGGTTATAACTTCATTCAGTTTCCTAAAACTCTGAATCAAAGAGGATCTTGTTTTCTGAGTTTTTTCTTCTTGGGTTGTTGGAAGGTCGGATGTCCATAGAAAACATTTACGTTCTCCCTACCATTCTTCCTCCTACTCACATATACTACACCTTATTGACTGAAGTTGAATCAAGACCTCATATCCATGTGCATACTAGTCCAGTTTTCTGATTTAAAGCAATATCATCTAGAGTTTGTGCCATTTTCCCCCCTTAAATTTATTCATTGTGACATACAAACTGATGGTTATTGGGCTTACCTCCCCTGTAATCAGGAGGTGACTTCTAGTGCTAACATTTATGGCGCCATTGTCGGGGACGAATTGAAGACATTTCCCCAGGTAAGAATGACAACGAGCTATTGATTCTGAAGGTGCATCAGACATCAATACCATTGAAGATTGCAGCCTACACCCGGTGAATCCACTGTTTCAATTATGGCTCCTAAAGGCAGACACACGAGGTCCACTTCACTGATGCATCTAGAAATGTCTGATGTTGACCCAGAGGAAATTATCAAAAAGGGAAAGACTGCTCAAAAAGGTACCTCCACAGTTGTACCAGGTTTTTCTGATAATTTGCATAATCCCTCTTTAAAACTCCAGTAGATGTTTCTAATTCTCCTATTATACAAACTGCTGGAGTTTCAAGAAATTTAAATTTTGGGAGTTTTCCTACTGATTTCTCCCCTCCTATTCTTGGTTTGGAAGGAGAGATCTTTGACACCCCTTTCTCCCCCGAAGTTGTGAAGTATAAGGAGAGATCTTTGACCTTAGAAGACTTTCCTACTCCTCCTCCTATTAGAGTTGTTGTAGTTACATAAGGGGAAACCTATGTTACCTCTAACCCCTCATCTTTATCTCCTAACACTCAGCCTTTTCCTTTTTCTCCCTGAAGCACAGCCCCAGTCTCACCTGTACGAGATCTGTCTCCTCCTGCTTCTCCTTTAGTTCACATCCAAGTGGCAGGTGCTAATCCTCCCAAGAACAGGATGATTGAGATATTGGTTGTTATATACTCCCCTCTAGTTTTACCTTGGCCTATGAATTCATTCCCAACCACGGACTACCTTAAGCGCATGCCCCAGTTCACAGGAGAGGAAGACGTGACTGCAAAAGAGCAACTTGAATCCTTTTATAGATTTGCAGAGATTCAGATCATCGAAAATGAAGATGTGTGGATGAGAGTTTTTGTACAGAGCCTTGATGGTGATGCCAGGGACTGGTTTAAGGACTTGCCTCCTAGATCTATTGAGGGGATTTTTTCTCTGGATGATTCATTCTTAAGACACTAGGGGAATTAAAAATATCTCCTTTATTATATTACAGAATTTGGGGCACTTAAGAGAGAAGAAGGTGAATCTATTTCAGACTTCTTGAAGAGATTTAATAAGATGTATAAAAATATTCTCGTTGAAATTAAACCTACGGAAACGTCTGCCAAGATGACTTATGCTAATGCTTTCGACCCTGATTTTCGCCTCCTATTGAGAGAAAGAAGAGCTACCTCCTTAGCTCATATGAAAGATGCAGCCATTGAAGTAGAATCTAATATATTGGCAGTTGATAAGCTTAGGAGTAAGGCTAATAGAGACAGAAGAAAAGGTAGGTCTGAAGGTTTGACTTCTAGTGCTTTTGTTGCCCCCCTCAAATGGATGAAGTAACCAAACTACTAAAGTCACTTTCTGCTAGAATGGAAAGGATCGACTTGGAAGGAAAGCAGAGTTATAGGAATCCCCCAAATGCTAATAATATGGGTAGTTTCAAAAGACCAACTAATGCCCCTCATACCATCCAAAAAGATCAAATAGGTCGGGATAAGGATGATCAAAGAATTCAAGCCCCTCTCCAAAATAACCTTGTCATTGATGAAGAAGAAGAGGAAGAGGAGGTTGATTTCGAAATCCATTGTCTTGGGGATACCTCCTCATTTCCCCATTTAACTCAAGCTGCATATGAGGAGTCTCTAATGGACAGCCAACTAAATGAGTTGAGTAAAGGGGAAAAAACTAGCCACACTCCAAATAGCTATAATCTGAGGTCCAAACATAAATAAGGGAAATCGGACATCCCTGATCGGCCTACCAGAGCAAAAAAACATGTTAAAGATATTGCAGACTGAAGCAAGGAAAAGAAGGCACAGACCCCCCCACTGGTGGTCAAAAGTTTTGTTCCATAAGTGAGAGAAATTCTAAATCCCCCCTCCTCTTTAAGCTTTGAGCATGAAATACAAAAGATTAGAATCCCTGTACCCATTTTAGAGCTGGTCAAGCATGAAGACTTCAAAAGGTGCCTCTCCAAAATGTTGCAGCCTGAACCTTCATCTCATTCCACAAACTCAGTAAACCTCCAAGATGAGAATCCTGCAGTCATCCTAGGTCCTTTGGTAGAAGATAGAGATGATTCATCCTTTCCCTTATACACTTCACTAAACATACATGACAAGGTGTTGCAAAATTGTTTGATGGATTCAGGGGCATCTCACAATCTTATGCCTAAGATTTTCATGGAAGAGCTCGGTCTGGAGATTACAAAATCCTACCACGACATGTATTATTTCGACTCTAGGAAGGTCAAGTTCCTTGGGGTTATCAAATACTTGGTCGTATCTTTGTTCTAACTGCCAATGAAAAGTGTGATCATGGACATTGTGGTAGTTGATGTTCCCCCTAAGTTCGGGATGCTTATGTCTAGATATTGGATAAAAAAACCAGGGGAAACTTTGCAGATGGACCTCACCTATGCTACCATTCTGGTGTTTGGGGGTGATCATAGGAGACTTTATAGGGAAGCTCAGTTGGCCTACATTATTAGTGATGAAGCAAACCCCACAAACCATCCTATATTTTCTCTTGACATAGATTTGGGATCTAGTTTGTTGCAACTCACCGATGCTCCTAAACCTCATCTAGAAATCAAAAAGCGGCCTATTACTTTTTGTGAAAATTCCCCTCCTATCACCTCTGTGTGGAAAATGTTCTTCAATGGAGCCTCTTCTAAGGAAGGTGTTGGTGATGGAGTGGTTCTTGTTTCACTTTCTCAAGAGATTATAGCTATGTCCTACAAGTTACAATTCGAAGCTACCAATAATGTGGCAGATTATGAAGCTCTCGTCTTAGGTTTGAGGGCCGCAAAAGACATGGGAATTGAAGAGATATCGGTATTTGGAGATGATGAGTTAATTTTCCATCAAGTCAAAAATATGTACCAAGATAAGCACCCTAGGCTAAGAAGTTAAAGAAATGAAGTGTGGGACCTTATTGACAATTTTTTCCTAGCTTTCAAAATTTCATTTATTCCAAGAGAAGAAAACATCATGGTTGATTCTCTGGATGTTTCAGAAAGCAATTTCAGAGTCCCTTTGCCACCAAAGCTCATGTATGATGTAGAAGTAAATTATAGACCCTCTATACCTGAAAATGTCAAGCATTGGAAAGTATTTGAGGATGATCTTGAGATCAAAAGATTCCTTGAGACTGTTGATGAGTTTTATGCACTACATATTGATCAAGATCAGGATTCTGAAAGTAATCCTCATGCTGATGTTTTCCTGAACAAAATCGCTAATCACCATATTGTTCAGTTGCCTAGAAATCACATTATGAAGGGACTAGTTCCTTTGGAAAGACTATTTGACAAAAATCATGTGGCAGTGAAAGTTAAAGGATCGGTTGATGATGTTGATGTAATTGAATGCAACATTGGTACAGAGAAAGATCCAAAATTTGTCAAGTTGTCAAGCAGTCTGTCAAGGGAACAAAGGGTTGAATATGTTGAGTTATTAAGGAGTTTGTCGATGTGTTTGCCTGGACTTATGAGGATCTCAGAACATACGACAGAAGAATCATTGAGAATAAGATCCCACTAAAGGAAGAGGCCAAGCCATTTAGGTAGAGACTAAGACAAATCAACCCTATGTTGCTTCCTATCATGGAGAAAGAGGTAAAAAATATTTTAGATGCCTAGATTATCGTTCCTTTGAGGTATTCTGAATGGGTGGCCAACTTGGTCCTGGTGAGAAAGAAAAATGGAGAAATCAGACTTTGTGTTGATTTCAGGAACCTAAACAGAAGCTCCAAGAAAGATAATTACCCATTGTCGAAAATGGAGCACATATTGCAGAGGGTGACAGGTGCATCCAAGATGTCCATGATTGTTGGCTTTTCTGGCTACAATCAGATTTTTGTTTTACCCGAGGACAGAGAGAAGACAACATTCACCACTCCATGTGGTACATTCATGTATGCCAAGATGCCCTTTGGATTGATGAACGCAGGAGCAACTTTCCAACGCGCTATGGACATCGCCTTTATTGGGGAAAGGGATAAATTTGTAGTCATTTATTTGGATGAAATTATAGTTTTCTCCAGGATTGATAAAGAACATTGTCATCATCTGAGAAAGGTCTTCCAAAAATGCAGAAAATTTGGTCTCTCCTTGAATCCCAAGAAGTCATTGTCCGCGATGAAGGAGGGAAAATTATTGGGGCACATAGTATCAGCTGAGGGAGTAAAGATTGATCCTAGCAGGGTGGAAGCCATCCAAACCTTAGCACTCCCTATATCCAAGAAAGAAGTTCAGTCTTTCTTGGGGAAGATAATTTTTTGAGAAGGTTTGTTTCTAATTTTGTTGAGTTGGTGAAGGACATTACAGTCATGTTGAGGAAAGGAAATGAAATCAAATGGACTGTTGAATCTCGTAGTTCCTTCGATCAAATAAAGAAGGTTGTGACTGAAGCACATGTGCTCATCAATCCTAATTACTCCAAAGATTTTATGATTTTCTCCTTTGCTTCATTTGACACAGTGGCGGTCATTTTGTTGCAAAAGAATGATGAAGGGTTTGAACATCCCATTGCCTTTTTTAGTAGGGCATTAAGAGATGCAGAGTTGAAATATGAAATCATGGAAAAATAGGCCTATGCTCTGGTTAAAGCCCTCAAATCCTTTTGGGTCTATTTTTTTCATTCAAAGGTCATTGTATATGTCCCTTCAGCTTCTGTGAAGGAGATTCTCATTCAGCCTGACATAGACGGGAGAAGGAGCAAGTGGATTGCTAAAATCCTTGAATTTGACTTGGAGATAAGGCCCACCAAATTGGTTAAAGGTCAAGGTTTAGCCAGGTTGTTGGCTGAATCTAATTGCAAAGACTTGGGGGTGAATTTCATCAACACTTGCTCAGAAAATCAGCAGGTTGAGTTGTCTGATACAAGTTCTCAAGTCAGCCCTCCATTAGCAGGATGTTCTTGGTACAGGGACATCAATTTCTTTATACAGAAGTTACAACCTCCTAATGGCATGGAAAAAAGCAAGATAAGAGATTTAAAGCTCAAATAAATTAAGTATTGCCCCATTGATCAAGTTTTATATTGAAAAGATCCTCTAGAAGTGTTGTTGAGATGTTTAGACCCACAGGAAGCCCAAAAGATCATGTCTGATTTTCATAAAATTTTATGTGGGGGACATCACTTCTAGAGAACCACAGCCTACAAGATTCTCAGAGCTGGCTATTTCTAGCCTAGCCTATTCACTGATGTTTTTGCTAAAATTAGGGCTTGTGTCAAGTGTCAGAAATTCTCAGGAAAACAGCAGCTCAAGTCCCTGCCTTTGAAACCTATGGTAGCTTCAAGACCCTTTCAGCAGTGGGGCTTATATTTTATTGTGGAAACTCATATTGCTTCAAGTGGTCAGCACAGGTGGATATTGACTGCCATAGATTACTTTACCGAGTGGATAGAATCCATCCCCACAAGGAGTGTTTCCCACAAAGTAATCATTGGTTTTCTTGAAGATATTATGGCAAGGTTTGGTTGTCCAAAAAGAATTGTCACTGATAATGTTGCATCCTTCAAGGTCGAACCATTAATTCAATTATGTGAGTAGTTTGGAATTGCATTGATTCACTCAACTCCTTACTACCCCCAAGGGAATGGACTGGCAGAGTACTCAAACAAGAGCCTTATAAAGATCATCAAAAGATTGTTAGAGGACAATAAGAAAGCATGGGATTCAAAGCTCAAGTTTTATTTCTGGGATGACAAAGTGACAACAAAGATATCTCTTGGCATCTCTCATTTTCATCTTGTATATGGAGTTGAGGCCATCTTTCCTTCTCAACTAGCCTTACCCATGGAAAAATTCTTCCAGAACTACCAAGGAGATCCTGATGATATGATCAAAAGAATACAACAACTGGTAGAAGTGCAGGAGACCAGAGAGCAGCTACTGAACAAAGCACATGACCATCAGCAGAAGATCAAGTAGGTTTCGACAGAAAGGTAAGAAAGGAGGATTTCTAGCTGGGAGATCTAGTGCTAAAATGGGATGCACCCAAGCAGGACAAAGGCAAACATGGCAAGTTTGAAGCCTTGTGGATCGGCCCCTTCAACATCTCTGGGAAGTTTCCAAACAATACTTACAGGTTACATAATTTGGAGGGTGATGAAGTTTTTGGAGGCCCTGTAAGCGAGCATTTTCTGAAGAAGTTTTTATTTTAAGCCATGAATGGATTCCCATGTCATTGTAAATATCATTTTTCCTTTTGTTTATGCTTTTAATAAGTGAATCCACAACCCAGCAGTAAGGCGAGTGAAGCTGCAAGTTCTTGGTAGCTCACAGGGAGAGTACCATCCCCCATGGAGCCTAATGTTAGCACACATTATTGATCGAGGGGGTGTTTTCCCTAGGAAGTGGCATTCTAGTGAAGAAAAAATGAAAGAAGAGGGCTCAAAAAACCCATCAAATGTTTTTATCCTAAGTCAGGCGATGATATGACATTTTGGCATCCACACATTCCTAGTCATCTCGTTAGCTCTCTATCATCAGCGTCCACGTCTGTCTGCCAAGTCCTCCCTGCAAGCATCCAGCAAAGCTCCATATGGTGAAGTTCAGAGTGCAGCCCGTCCTGATCCTAATGCATACAGTTCATGAAAGTGAGGCAGCAGTTCAGACCTCATCTCACCCCATAAATGGAAAACATATAGAGAGTGGTCGTAAAGGTAGACTGTCAATTATGGACAGATTTTCCTATAAAGCACGTAATTGTGCCTGGCTCGCATCTGGCATCAGGAGGCCTGCACAATTTGACAGAGCAGGCACTAACTAAAAACGTTAATGCGGTGGTCTGATCACACTCCTGGTGGTTACAGCAATTCTGAGAATATGTATGCATTTTTTATATTTTGTTATGGTTGATAGTTGAGCTACGCTCCCGTATTGTGAAGTTTTGATGAATCTTTGGTTCTCTGATTATGTAATGGGATTTGATATTTCTTATTTAATATAAGTTAGCATTCTTTTTCGTCTCTTTTGCCTTTGATACTGAATGGCTCGGGCATGGATGATCCAGTCGAGTTATTGTAATTTTATTGTGATGTGTGTTTGATTTCAGTTCGGTTAAAACTTCATTCAGTTTCCTAAAACACTGAATCGAAGAGGATCTTGTTTTCTGAGTTTTTTCTTCTTGGGTTGTTGGAAGACCGGATGTCCATAGCATACCTTTACGTTCTCCTTACCATTCTTCCTCCTACTCACATATACTACACCTTAATGACTGAAGTTGAATCAAGACCTCATCTATCTTTGCATACCAGTCCAGTTTTCTGAGTTAAAGCAATATCATCTTGAGTCTGCACCCATTCGACCCCCCTTAAATTTATTCATTGTGACATACAAATTGATGGGTATTGGGCTTACCTCCCCTGCAATCAGGAGGTGAATTCTAGTGCTAACACCATCACTGAGAATATTTTGACCAAAACCGCAATGAATTTGGGTCGTCGATCTCCAAGCCAAGATGACCTTGACTGTCGATCAGCTCCAACCTCCCAACGACCGAAAAATAAATGTAGATCGTCAATCTATCCCATTTTCCCAACTGCCAAAAATGAATCTTGGTCATCGATCTAGTAACCTTACCAAACTTTGAAAACATTAGAAGTTTTTAAATCTATCAGGGATGAATTTGGGTCATTGATCTCAGAATCAAACATGATCTTAGTCATCGATTCATCAAACTCTCCCATCTCCTTCGGTTGTCATTAAAACATAAATTTTGACCTTATAGGTTGAATCTAACTTTGCAATTTGGTCGATTGACGCCATTAAACCTCTCAGACTATTCTTTGTTATTTAAAACTTGAATTTGCTCATGAATTTTGGGATTTCACTCTGATTTTTCACCATTTCCCCCCAAATTAGTTACAGATCGAAGTCTATAACAGTGAATTTTCCCCAAATTCGCACTGGTTCTTGGCCCATACGAGTCCAGTGTTGAATCAAGCTCTGATACCACTTTGTAACGTACCCATCGCCCAGTTGGGTCACGTCACTACTAAAACAACCCAATAAAAAAATTTGATACCAATTCTAAATGTTGAAATAACACACAGCATGACATTCTAACTCATGTAGCTATCCATTCTAAACAAAAACATAAATGCAATTACTTTAAATGTGCACAACAACTAAATGCATATAACATAATTCCACCACAAAATATTGATTCATATGCATCAATTCTTCTCACAACAAGTACTAGCATTAACCAAATATAACTTAGAGTAACATGCATAGGAAATATATCACATTTAACACAAATCAACATAGAAGATAAGAACACTTATCTTATGAAAATATGTAACCCGCTATTGATTACGGATGTTCCTCCCAACAGTAGAATTTTTGTTTTAGTTTCCAACAACAAGTCACCCTCAAGTTGGGGCTATGAATCCACAAGAGGCGTCGGTCCCTGTAATATACCAGATATAAAAAGTATGCAGAATAGAAATAAAATGCTAGAAATGGCAGAATAACAACAACATAACCAATTTTTTAGCAACATAGGCAGGAGGAAGGCGAATGGAACGAGACGGAAGCCATTGCGGCTAGGGTCCAAACCCTAGCCGCCAGATCTGATCTTCGTTTGCAGGTCCTTCGCAGCTGCCGATCAAGGGTTCTCCCACCGTTCTCTCTGCATTCAGGACGCGATTCGGTGGTCCAGCGCCCCCTCCTGCGTGCACGCGATCTGGAGCAGTGGTAGCCGCTGGTGGTCGCCGTCCGGCCAAGATGGCTTCAAATCCGATTGCCGAAACCGAAGAAGATTTCTTGGAAGCCTTTAAAGCTATAGTTCGTTCGGCAGGACCTTCCAAGCCTGTTCTTTCGACTAAGTTTGTTAAGAGGATGGAGGAAATCCCTTCTCTGGAGCTATCTCCAGAGGAGCCCTGCAAATTCGCCCTCGCTCTGGCAGAAAACGCCCTCATCGGGAAGTTCAC
>ML786626.1:135823-151615 GCA_009831015.1 Picea engelmannii
ATTCTGAAAGCAATGTTCACGGGCCTCATCGAGGGGGAAACCTCCAGTTGAGAAGAGCTCTATTACAATAATATCCAAGCTAGGGTTCTCATACCCTCGACTCCTATTTATACTAAATATGTTTATCAAAAGAAGCATCTAGAGGAAGATCCTTCTAGAAGCGAAAGATTCTATTAGGTATTCTTACATTCAACTTATTCTATTTTATTGCAAGCCTTTATTAATATTGACATTTATTACATCTGAATATATTTTTCTACCTATGTGCGGGTTACGACCCTAACATGTCCTCCCCCTTAAAAAAAGCCTTGTCCTTAAGGCTTGAGATGTGGAAATTGTTGCAGAATGGTAGTTGGTTCCCAAGTGGCATATGTTGGAGTTGTATCTTTCCACTGGACTAACACTTCCTTGATGGTTCTCTGACGTAGGCGATGCTCACGCTATTCCAAAACTACTTGTGGTTGTATCCAAATGGATCCTTCTTTGGCTAACTCGGGAAGGTTGGTTTGAATTTGGCACTTAGTTCCAATAACCTTCTTTAAGCATGAAACATGAAAAACAGGATGTAGCTTCGAATGACTAGGAAAATCTAACTGATAGGCCACCTGTCCCACACACTTGAGAACAGTATAAGGACCATAAAATTTGGGCGCTAGTGTCTGACAATGCTCGGCCTTGAGGTAATTTTGCTTGTAAGGTTGAAGTCGAAGAAACACATGATCCCCTTTTGCAAATTGATGTTCGGAGTGACCTTAATCTGCTTGTTTCTTCATGTGATTTTTTCCATGACCAAATTCTCTTTTAGGGTACGGAGAATAGCCTCTCGAAATGTAAGTGTTTGGTCAACCACCTGGACCTTCAAGACACCTATTAGGTATGAGAGAACTGAAGATGGCTTCTGTCCATATACCGCTTCAAAAGGAGTCATGCATGTAGCAGTATGGTATGAAGTGATGTACCACCATTTAGCTAGGGGTAACCATTGAGCCCCCTGATTTTGCTTTTCTAAGGTAAAACACTTCAAATATGTTTCCAAACACTTGTTGACAACTTTCGTTTGACCATCAGTCTGGGGATGATAAGTTGTGTTGAGATGCAATTGGGTGCCTTGTAGCTTGAACAGTTCTTGCCAAAAATTTCTTGTGAAAGTTGGGTCGCGATCAGAAACAATAGAGTGTGGCATGCCATGAAGCTTGAAGACCTAATCCATGAAAGTTTGAGCCACCGTGGATGTTGTAAACGGGTGTTGAAGAGCACTGAAATGAGCATACTTTGAAAGGCAATCAACAACCACCATTATGACTGATTTATTTCCCAATTTGGGTAAGCCTGTAATAAAATCCATAGAGATATCCCTCCAAATAGCAGGTGGAATTGGAAGCAGTTGTAGTGTGCATGGAGATTTGACTGTTTCTCCCTTGTTGCGTTGACACACATCACATTCGGCGACAAAAATATGAATGTCACGTTTCAGACCATCCCAGAAAAAAGAACGTTTGACCCTGTCATAGGTTTTGGTGAACCCTGAGTGCCCCATTGTGGGTGTAGCATGAAGCTCAGAAAGTACTGTGGATTTAAGCTTTGATTGTTTACTTAAATACAAATGGTCTTTGTATCGAAGCTCATCATGGATCCAAGAGTACCTTGGGGGAGCTGGAGCATTGGACTGCAATTGTTGGATCAGATGCGAACTTTTGGGATCTTGTAGCCATTCCTGGAAAACAGCTTGGAGCTAATCTGGTAACAATGAAGGAAAGAGAAAAAAGAGATCCTTCTTCTTCATATTTTTGGGAAAGTGAATCTGCAACCACATTGTCTTTTCCTTTCTTGTAAATGATATCATAATCATATCCAAAGAGCTTAGTCCCCCATTTTTGTTGCTCTGAGGAGGAAATGCGTTGTTCCAGAAAATACTTGAGGCTTTGATGGTCTGTCTTAATTTGGAAGTGTTGCCCCAATAGATAAGGGCTCCACAGATCAACGACATGCAAAATAGCCAACATTTCCTTTTCATATATTGATTTGCCCAGATTTATTTCAGATAGTTGCTTACTGGTAAAGGCCAAAGGCCAACCCTCTTGCATAAGGACAACACCAATTCCTTTCCCTGAAGCATCACATTCCAAGACAAAGGTCTTTGTGAAATCAGGAAGGGCCAGGACTGGAGTAGTGCACATGGCCATCTTCAAGGTTTGAAAATCTTGAGCAGCAGTTGGGGTCCAAGTGAAAGTGTTCTTTTTTAGGAGAGCAGTGAGAGGTGCTACAATTTTTCCATAATTCTTAACAAACTTGCGGTAATAACCTGTTATGCCCAGAAATCCACGCAATCTTTTGAGAGTCTTTGGGTGAGGCCAGTCTTACATAGCTTCAATATTTTTAGGATCCACCCTGACGCCACCCTTTCCAACCAGATGACCCAAGTACTCTACTTCTGAGGCGCCAAAAGCACATTTAGACTATTTCAGGAAAAGTTGGTGCTGAGAGAGTAGATGGAGAACTCGATTCACATGAGAAAGATGGTTTGTCTAGGTTTTTCTATAGATGAGGATATCATCAAAGAAAACTAAGACAAAATGACATAGAAAAGGATGGAAGACATGATTCATGAGGCTTTGGAAGGTGGAGGGGGCATTACACAAGCCAAAGGGCATGACCAAAAACTCATAGTGGCCCTCATGAGTTCTAAAGGCAGTCTTGGGAATGTCTGCCTCTTTCATACGTATCTGGTGGTAGCCCAAACGAAGATCAAGTTTAGTAAAGAATTGGGCGCCACTCAATTCATCTAGGAGGTCATCAATGACAGGAATCGGAAATTTGTCTTTAATGGTAAGTTTGTTGAGGGCACAGAAGTTAGGAAAAAATCGCTAAGAACCTTCTTTCTTTAGAACCATGACCACCAGAGAAGAGTAGGGGCTCGTACTAGGGCGGATAACGCCTGCATTAAGGAGTTCCTAGACCATTTTCTCAATTTCATTTTTTTGGGAAAAGGGGTGACGATACAGATGGATATTGGGAGGAAGGTTTACGGGTACAAGGGGAATGGAATGATCATGAACACCACGGGAAGGAGGGAGTCCCTGGGGAGTGGAAATAACCATTTGATGTTTAGAAAGGATGGCTTGGAGGTCTTGCGGTACCGAGGGTGTCTCTTTTGCTTGTATGGCATGGAGTTGGGCAATAACACCAAAATGACCTTTTTTTAGCATCTTTTCCATGCGATTGGAACTAATGATCTCAAGTGAACTGGTAGTGATGCCTTGGAACTTATATTGGTGGCCCTCCTGGTCAAATTGCATGGTTAATTCCTTGAAATCCATGAGAATGGGACCCAAAGTCCTTAGCCAGTCTGCACCCAACACAATGTCACAACTGCCCATGTCGATAGCAAACATATGAGATTTTAGGTGGTAGTCACCAATTTGGAGACGCACATTTTCACAATGCCCTCCACATTTCATGGAGCCACCATTAGCAATCATGATTTGGAAATTATTGGTGGCATGGATGTAGTAATGAGTTTCTTGGGCAATGCGGCAATGAATAAAATTATGGGTGCTTCCACTATCAACCAGAATGATGACCTTCTGATGCTTGATGTAACCGATTAGCTTGAGGGTTTGGGGAGCGGAGAAGCCAGTGAGAGCATTGAGGGAAATGACCGGTTCTACTTTAGGAGGGTCTAAGGGAGGGGTTATGTCAATGGTTTCAGGTGACTTAGACACAAGGGAAGTTTCAACATCCTCTTCCGAAATATCCTCAGAGATGGCCATAAAAATCTTTTGTTACTTACACTTGTGGCCCGGGAAATATTTTTCATCGCAATTATAACAAAGGCCTTTGAGTTGGCATTCAACCATTTTAGCCCTGGTCAAATTTTGGATCTTTAGTGGAGCAGAGGGAGTAGTGGGATTTACTGGTTTAGGGCGAGGGATAAAGGCGAGTTTCCGTTTTTGAGAAGATACAACCTGTTGTACTTCTTTATCTCTTTTAGTAGCCTCCACCCAACTCTTAGGCCAAGCCATGAGGACATGGGCCCGAATCTCATCCTTGAGTCCACTGATAAAACACTCTCAGAAAAAGGCATCAGACATGCCCTCTGTCTGAAAAGCCAGGCGCTCAAAGGCATCTATAAAGTCTTCCATTTTTCATGATTGTTTCAACTTTGTCAAATGGCCCAAATGGTTGGTGTCAGTGTCAAAGCATTCATAAAGCTCTGCCACAAAGTGTGTCCAAGCAATATACCCTTAACAGGAAGTTTTTCTCCATTTCCACCATTGCCAACGTTCTTGATCTAGATGGAGAACACCATACCGGAGTTTTTCCAAGTCATATTTAATGTTGTATAAAGAGAAATAATGTTCCATTTGGGTTACCCAACTAGTGGGGTCAGAGCCATCAAATTTGGTCACATCCACCCGTAGAAGGCGTAGGTCATGTTGAAAGTGATGGTGTTGAAAGTTATGGGAATGAGAGGAATGTTCACCTTCAGTATGTGGGGGTGAGTCAGAGGAAGGGTTATCTGTAGGGATTTGAAGCTTGGTGCTAAGTGATGAAAAGACAGATTCAAGTTGGGTGGTCAGGTCTTGTTTGATTTCCTCCATTGGGGACTGCATGGTTGTATTGATGGCAGTGACATTGGCACTGAGTTGTTTCACTTCTTGTTGGGTCTCGATGAGACTATATTGCAAGGTATTGAAGCGAGCTTCCAAGTCTTGGTTGTGGGTATGGGCCATGAGGACGAGGGAACCGAAAAGGGGCAGGTGGGGTCAAAAATTTTGCCGAAAAATGATATGTATGAATGTGATAAGGGCGAAGAGATGAATCCAGTGGAATAGGTCTCAAATAATGGTGAAAAAAATTCCAGACTTGTTTTTTTTATTTTTATTTTTTTACACCTGCGAAGTTATACTCTGGTCTGAAGAAAACTATAGTGATGAAATGCCCAAATGCTTAACCAGGAAGAAAAGTGTAGTTACTTGGAAACCCGAACACAGTTGCGTGGAAATAGATCTTGTTTGTTTTAATTTGTTTATGTTTCTGTCCCCAAGGGTTAGGTATTCAAGGGTTCTACAGACAAGGGTTTGTCATGTGCTATAGCTCTCTGATATACGTGCGGGGTCCAACAGTAGTACTCGGCCCAATATCTCAGGGTACTAACTAAGGAGGATAGACTGTACCCTTAGTCATACTACTCGACTACCCAGGTACTAGAGAGTATCTTCCCGAGTGTTTTTCTCAGTGGCACTATAGCAGTGAGGCGGGCGATCAGTTTATCTAAAGAGGGCTTCAGGAAATCTAGGTCGATCCGTACACAGGTGTTGTTTGATGCGCTACCACTCGAAGGAGTACCAACAGGGGTTACAAGGGTGGCCAACAGATGTGCGCTTAAGAACCACTTGTATTTCCTGCGTGTATGAATCCCTCAACCGCGGGTTTATGTGTGTAACGACACATCTTTGTGGCTTAAAGACATCGGAATACGTCTCTACCCTGGAAAAAAAAATTACCCACAATTTCTGCAAAGGAAAGTGCTCTGATACCAATTGTAATATACCAGATAGAAAAAGTATGTAGAACAGAAATAAAATGCTAGAAATGGCAGAATAACAGCAATATAACCAGAACAATCACCACAATAGCACTGAAATGATATAAGAATAACAACAGAAATAGCACTTTGATTCTTAAAGCAATGCTCACGGCCTCTTCAAGGGGGAAACCTCCAGTTGAGCAGAGCTCTATTACAATAATATCCAAGCTAGGGTTCTCATACCCTCGAGTCCTATTTATACTAAATATGTCTATCAAAAGAAGCATTTAGAGGAAGATCCTTCTAGAAGCGAAAGCTTCTATTAGGTATTCTTACATTCGACTAATTCTATTTTATTGCAAGGCCTTATTAATATTGACCTTTATTACATCTCAATATATTATTCTACCTATGTGCGGGTTAGGACCCTAACAGTCCCTAAGGTTGGCTAATGTCCCCCTCTCGACAGTCGATTCTCACAGTTAAATCCAATCCACCAGCTCTCTTCCCCACAACCTGCACAATCCAAGGAAGGAATCCCCTTTCACTTCTCACAGTCCCTCAGGCCTTTCCACTCCCCTCCAAGGCTTCCAACACAGGTTGGACAGGAAATCTCTCTATTGGGACCTCAAGAATTCTACATCTGCAACACGAATTCACCCAGTAGCAAAATGAGTGCTTCCCTAAATGAATTTTAGACAGAACGTTACTCACAAGCCCGCAGCCTACTTCTCCCTGAAATTACCACTCCAAACAGCAACTAAACATGCCCACAATGGCTACCTTCAAGCTTCAACACTTAGAACACATTTGTTGTCTATAAAACTCCATGTAAAAATAGCTCTCCATGCAAAAACGTGAATAATAATTTTAGTCTCCTACCCATGTGAATTTCCCCTCTTTCTCTTGCTTGTTTGACTTACACTCTTCCCCAAGTTGATTGTACTCAACCCCCATGCTCTCAATAACTATGGGATGTGACTTCTCACACCCACACTCTTGCATGAATTCAATGATTTGGCTCTAGAACACTCAACAGATAATGGAAGGTTCATGGTAAGGATAATTTAGAAAGAAATGGTTTGGGTTTAATAGGTATGGGTAAACTCTCCCCCTTGGACCCCTTCCCTCTCTTGTGGAAACGTAACCCCAAAATATTCATCTAGGTCAAATTGCAACTGACAATACATTTTATTCATTATATTCAATTTACATAATTTACATATTACATTGCTTTAGCTCTCGGCCATACATTAAATTTACAATATACATCACTAGTTTGGGGTTTGAAAACATAAATGTTACAACAATTAGGTTCTTATTTTGTCTATTGTCAATGATCTTGAATCCTTAATATAAAGCAAGATCCTTTACTTTATTATTTGTAATTTTGTTGAGTCCTATTCAAAAATGTTTTCTATATATCCCTCCTATCAAGAATGATCCGCTACACCTACCACCTTTTTAATACAACAAATGCTAACCCACTCTTAAAGCACTTACTTATTGTCACCCATCCCACTTGTTTGGAATGATTTGTTGGACACTTTTATTTTTTATGTAAAAGTATTTTCATTGGTGGACCCCGAAAATGACATCTACCTATATTCGTTTTCATTTAATTCAACCACTTCTAACAATGTTAAGTGAGATTGTATCATCCATTTTATAACCTTTCAATTATTTTACACATTTTGAATAATGAGGATCGTGTAGATGTGGAGACTTAAATTCCTTTTGATTTAAAATTATTCATTCATTATTTTTGGATATTCCATTTTTTTTAAGCAAAAAAAGATACTATATATTTTCTATTCAGAATATACATAATATTACAGTCTGAGTCTTCGGGAGGTTGCCACAAAAATGGAAACCAGACCTCCCTCCCCTGATCTTCTCAAAAAAAAATTAAGTTTGGATTATAATTGCTATCATAATTTCAAATCCTGGAGGTTGTCAAGAAAATGGAAACCAACCCTCTACTTGCTAACTACTTCAAGAAAGCTTTGTTTGATCATAATGGCCATTAAACTTAGAGTTTCATACAAAATCAGAGGCAAAAAAGGAATACTTGAGAACCCAAAACACCTAGGGTTGTCATGGCTTCCTGAGTGGTCTGGGCGCCACGCTCACTTGCCACTCGACGCCTCACGCTTCTGCTGGATTCCGGCCTCTCTTCTTCCTCGTCCACCGAAATAGGGTTTGCTTGGATGCATGACATTTTCCCACATTCTTCTTCTCCATCCCTCTACATGTTTGTAGTGGTATTTTTCCTTTCATGGAACCAGATGCCAGATTTCTCCTTGCAAAAAAGCTCAAATTTGGCTTCCAGTACCCAGATCGCTTGGCGGGTGGCCCGCATTTCCGCTTGTTGTTGAACCATGGCTAGGGCCACCATCGCTTTCATCATCCAATAGACCTCTACCAAATGGAAGAACTTGGTGTCCCTAGTATAGGATTTCCCTGGGTCGGGGACCCATTCCTTCACGGACCCCAAAATTTCTTCATCTAACATACTCTTCCTCTTTCTCAATATTTCCTCCTAGACTCTTCCCATTAGTTCTTTCTCTTTTGCTGAGCATAGATTTTGATATCTTGCCCAGGCCCCTTTGGTTGCCCTGGTCGCGTGAAAAATTAATTACTGCAGGGGTTCCTGCATGATGACTCCCTCCGCCTTTCCTTGACTACGAGACTTTATTCCTCGAAGGGATTGGCTTTTCTCCTGCCATGGTTCGATGACGTCCACCTTCCATCTTTCTGGACTTGGATCTTGCAACGCTCCTCACCAGTTCACTATAATATTCTTGGAGGGAGGTGAGGAATCTTTCCTCCCTAAACGACTTGTTGAGTCGATTCACGGGGCAATGGCTCCACCCGCACTCCTTCTTCCTCTCAGTGAGATTTTTCTGACAATAACGGCGGATCCATCTCTGCGAATCAAAGTGACTTTGGCAAGGAATTTTGACAGCCTGGGGATCGATGAACTTCCAATTCTTATCATCGGGGTTGTTGTCCTGCTTGGAATTGGCCCTATACTTTCACCATTTATGCCCATTATTTTTCCGGCTAATCCAAATCCTTCAGGGTCTGGGCAGATCCAACCCTCTCATAATTGTTTCTGGTGTGGTTCGGTATGGCTCTTTCATCCTTTCCCCATCAATCTGCAACTTGATCCAAATTGGGGAATTATGTAGCCTCTTCATTAAGACCTTCTTTGTTTTCCCATGATGGTAGGTGGGGAACTGAACCGCTCCACCTAAGGCCGAAAAGATCTGCGTTCAGCTCTCCTTGTGGATCATGGAAACACCTAGGTTTCTGAAAGCCCTCGCGGAGCTCTCCCCTCTCCACATGTCCTATCAAGTCGTTGGTTTTAGAGACGGTTGAGACGTGTCATGTTATCCCTAAAGTCTTTCGTACCCACGTCAAGCCATTGCCATTGGGAAACCCTTTGGGCCTGGCCTATAGCCACATTTACGAGGTAGTCATCGATCACGTTGGCCCGTCGCCTAACATGGCTCGGGATCATCGTCAACGTGCCTTAGATTGTCATTGCCACCTCTTCGAGCCCAACTAACAATCTCCAATTCTTTGATACTTTGTCTGGTGAGGCACCGTTTATGATTTTTCCAAGGGTCAGTACCAACAGTTTAGAGTTACCTTCAGCTATGAGCGTCATGTATCCCTGGACCTTCGCCCATTGCAAACCTACTAGTAATCCCTCCAATTTCGCTCCATTATTGGTGGTGTGCCCCAGTCGGACTATGTATAGGCTTACGATTTCTCCCTTGGTATCCCTAAAGATTCTTTCGTCCCCTCCTAGCCTGAGGTTACCCTTGGATACCCCATCAAAATTCAATTTCAAGAAACCTTGAGGGGGCGGGTCCCAAGTCTCTCCACCCAACTGACGCAGATTATGGTTGCTTACTAAAGGGAGCATTGACATCCCTTTTCCTAGGCTCCATTTGGATAACAGAGTTTTCTCGTGCCTTGTCACTATTAGGTCTTATGTTTTCCAAGGGGTATGGGCGATGGTCTCTTGAATATTTTTTATGACCCCTTGCCATAGCAGATCCAGGGACGGGGCTTGGTTTTGGAAGATTCTTTTGTTTCTGGTCTTCCAAATATTCCAGAGGAGGAGTCTTGGGAAGAGAATCCACGCACGATTCAAAATGGGATTATGGTAACAGTCTATTCTCCAATCTTCAATTGTCCTTATGATGTATTTTATGTTTCGGTCTGAAATTCTGAAGATTGCATCCCCTCTATCCCATAATTTTGAAGCCAAAAGGCACGAATTGAAGAGGTGGTTGAGGGTTTCTTCTGCTTGATTATATGGAAGACATATTGGCGAGCCCTCGAACCCTTTCTTTACGATCCTGTCCCAAGTTAGATATTTTTTGTTGACTGCTAGCCATAGAAAGGTGGCCACCTTCGGCCATAATTGGGGGTTCCAAACCTTAGACCAAATAGGAATTTTGGGCTCGTTTCCCAAACCCATGGCTTCTTGGTAGGTTGCCTTGGTGCAGAAGTTCCCATCCCCCTTTTTCCCCCATCTGAGGATGTCCTGGCCCTTCCTGTTGGGAGGTGGATAATCTTTTAGAATATCCTCCATGACATGAATAAGGGTGACGGTCCATTCTATAGGCCATTCTATTGGTGGGATCCAGGATTTTGTTCTCCCAGTGCCCGAGTGTGGGTGTTCCTCCCATTAATGTTCAAATTTCTTCATATCGACCCCTATCATCTTATATTTGATTGACTATAGTCATTCATTCGATCTCAATGCCAGTTGTTACTCCCATGTGTCTTCCCATAAAATGGTTGATTGACCATCATGCAACTCCCAAAAACTCTGCTTTTTTACCAGCTCTTTCTCCTTCCAGTCGAATCCAGTCTTAAGGGGAGATATATTTGGCATATTTCCCCTACCAAATCTTGGCCTAGAGCATTGTTGTGCTTTTGATCCATCTCCAGAAGATTTTTTCTGCCAGGGCCTAGCTCAACCTTTGGGGGCCTTTTATCCCTAAGCCTCCTTAAGCCTTTGGTTCACACATTTTACCCAGGGTACTAGGGCCCATTTTTTTTCTCTTTTTGACCCTCCCCATAGGAATTTTCTCTATAATGAGCGAATATTTTGATAGATGTACTCAGATGTTGCCAAAACAGAGAATAAATAGATCGGCATAGCCATTAGGATTGATTTTATAAGCAGAATTATTCCCGACAATGAGAGGAATCTATGGGTCCAACAACTGAGCATGTTTTCCAGTTTAGTTAGTAGTTCTTGCCACCCTAGATTTCTTATAGTTTTTTCCAATAGGGGAGCCCCTAGGTAGCACAAGGGCAGAGAGGATCTTTGGAATCCTAAAATTCTAGAAATTTTCAGTTGTATGATGTTCGGGGAGTTAAAGAAAAATATGTGGGATTTATCCAAGTTAAGTTGCATTCCTGAGGTAGACAGGAAGACATCCAGATCTTTCTTGATGGCTCTAGCTTCCTAAACCGTGGGCTTCCCTAGGAGGAGGGGGTCATCAACAAACTGAATATAGGTCAATGGTTCTATCTGAGGGGAGATTATTATCCCTTTTAGGTGACCTTCTCTCTAGGATTGATTCAGGAATCTCCCTAAACCTTCCACGAGGATGATGAAGAGGTAGGATGACAAGGGATCTCCCTTCCTTAATCGTCGAGAGGCGTTAAAGGTGGGAGATGGGGAGACGTTCATGAGAATTAAAAAGAATTTGATGAAGTAAGGGTTAGGATCCATTGGATCCAGGAGAGGTCAAAGCGAAAGGCCCCTAGAATGGATGAAGTCCCAATTGATTCTATCGTAGGCTTTGGACAGGTCTAGCTTTAGGAGCATCCCCAGTTTTTTCTCGACTGCAAGGAATCGATGGTTTCATGGGAAATTATAAAGCCATCCGGAATTTGTCTACCTTCTACAAAACCCCCTTTTTCAGGGGAAATAATTTCCTGGAGGACAGGCTTCAATCTTTTGGCTCGAATTTTGGTTACAATTTTGTAAACAACATTGCATAGAGAAATGGGTCTATACTTATCTGTTGTATTTTCTTCCTTTTCCTTTGGGATCAGAGCTAGGAAGGTGGCATTGAAAACTCATAAGATTGATCGAGAGGTATTAGGCTTCTTCCACTGCTTCCCACAAGTCTTTACCAATATTGCTCCAACAAGATTGGAATAAATATGAGGTGAAGCCATCTAGCCTCAAGGATTTTCCCTACGGCATCTCCTTCATCGTCTCTTCCACCTCCGCTAGAGTCACTTCCCTTAGCATGCTTTTGTTATGGTCTTTCGAGACTGGTTTTGGAATTGACTTGATGATTAAGTCGGTGGTTTCCCTTCTGTCTTGAGGGGGCTCTGTGAGCAACGTCCTAAAATAATCCATGAGGTGTTTCTTTATGTCTTCATGCCTTTCGACAATCACCCCTTCTTCCATTTTCAGGGAGTGGATCCAGTTCTGGTTTAGGCGTTGTAGGAGGGAGTTATGGAAGAATTTAGTATTCTTGTCTCCCTCTTTTATCCAAAGCATCCTAGATCTCTGGTGGAACATGATTTCCTCTTGTTGGTCTCTTTCATCTAACTCCCCTCTAAGGGTCGATTCCAGCTATTGCATCTCTGGATCTATACCATCCTAGTTTATTTTTCTTTGTAATTGTTCCATCTTCCCCTCTCAGTCTCGTTTAGCATCCTGAATGTTCCCAAAGACTTATTTATTCCATTTCTTAAGGATTATTTTTATATGTTTCAACCTCTGTTGGAACTGGAATATTTTTGTTCCATGCAGCTCTTGTTTCTCTCCCCACCATCCTTTTACCTTTTATATGAATTATGGGTGTCTGGTCCAAAATTTCTCAAATCTAAAGGGTTTGGGTGGGGGGCTAGGCCATCCATCCATCTTAGAGAGATTGGCCAATGAACTGAACCATAAATAGGTCTGATCTCCCCACCGACTACTTTCATGTGTTGGTAAAAGGTTTCTGATACTAGAAATATGTCTAGCCTTTCTGATATATGATGTCTCCCTCCTCTTCTATTGCTCTAGGTATATCGACCTTCTGAGGGGATGATGTCTATTAATCGCGGTTGTTCAATGAGTTCCTTGAAGGATTGGTCCTTAGAGCTTAGACACCCTATACCCCCTTTCTTGTCTTCCAGGAATTTTATCATATTAAAGTCCCCCCCTACAATCCATTGTTGATCTTCCATACTTGTTCCTATCTCCTTGAGCTCTCTCATGAAATCGCTCTTGTCTCCCAGAGATTGGGGACCATAGACTTGCGAGATTGTCCCTTGATCCGTAGACCCTATGATCTTGTAGGATATTGTTATTATCCTTTTTTATTGGGATCTTAGCTCCACTCTAATTTTGTTTGGGTTCCATAAGAAGGCTAGACCTCAAGAGGCCCCCTTTGCTTCTGAACAGATGAACTCGCAAGGTTTCCATATCTTCCTTGCTATTGACTCCATACTTTTCCTATTGCACTTAGTTTCTTGCAACATTACTAGGTCTATATTTTCTTGCTTGGTTTGTTTCTAAGGATTTTGTGTTTTGTAATGTCATTAAGACCCCTAATATTCCATGAGAGGATCTTCATAATTAACTTTTGGTTTGAGGGAGGAAATACTTGTCTCGTAGTCCCACTACCTGTCCTGAATCTAAAGAGAAGAGAATCAGTTTCTTCCAGAACTTGTATGTGTGGCTTCCAGCCTTTTTTCCTCTCTTTGCCTCCAGGTTTCTTGGTATTTTTTAGGGGGTTCGACTTTATACCCAAGTTTTCGGACGAGGAGGATGGATTGTCTAGCATTGGTTCTTTGCTCTTTTTTTCTGATTAGATCTTTGTGGAGCCAACGAAGTTGTCCCACCTGCATACTATTAATTTATTTTTCCCCATGGACAGTTATCAACACCTATAAGTCCACCTCCATGTCTTCAAAGTTGAAGACTTGGTTGTGGTCTTCCTTCATTGGTTCTTCCTATGAATCTTTTGAAGCCACCTTCTCTTGCATCTGGACTTCTCTCAGCTCTGTTGCTTGTTTTTTCGTGCCTGCCTCTGTTTTTCGACATTTATATATTTCTTCATGTTTTGCCTCGGTATTCTCCTGGTTAGGATGTTCCTTCTCTAGTCCTTGTCGCTCTCCTTCCTGGTTGGCTTCCATATCTTCTTTCTCTACTAAGATCTGGAAGTTGTTGACGTCTTTTCTTGCTCCTTCCCCAGGGTTTATGATTCCTCGGCACCCCACCTTTCTTTTGTTGGGGGATTTTACGAATCCTTTTGTGTCCTTCTCCTCCTTGCCTTTGTTATTTATCAATGTTGTGTTCCGGGGACAGTCTTGGAATAGATGCTCGTGTTCATCTAAGGCAGTAGAACTCATGCTCGTGTCTTGGAATAGAACTCATGGGGTAGGGAGTACAGTCTGATCCAGACTAAGGCAGTTGTGAAGTCCTCCTTTTCTGGGGAGAAACGCTCTGACCAGTACCTAAGGTCTCGCCAAATTAAAGAAATATGGTCCCTCATCAAAGATTCAATTCATGTCCTCCAAGCAGATGAACATTGTTGTGAAGAAACCTTTGGATCCAAGCTTTAGACTTATTTCTCCGTTGGTTTTCCATTTCGATTTTATCCATGCCAGCAACGCTTTCTCCATGGGCGAGATCCCCATGAATTTACCTATTAGTGCATGGTCCATCATATATTGAATGTAATCTCCTACCAATGGTGAAGTGACCTCATACCTCGGGTTCTCCACAGTTTTAGCCAGACACTGATTCTTTAGTTTCTTGTCAAACTTGTTGCTTGTGCCTGTTTCATTTGCAGTTTGGTTAGATTTTTGCTTGTTTCCACCAGTTTCTACCATAACGACATCATTTGACGGCTTGCTTTTTCCTCCATCAACCACGTTCTTAAAGGATTTTTTCCATTCCTTCACCTTGGCCGCTTCTACTGCGGCATCCAAACCCTTCGCACCCATTAAACATATCCTCCTCTCTTCCTTAACCATAACCGTAACCTTCTAAACTTGCACTGAAACCATAACCTGCTCCTTCTCGCTCCATGCTTTCACCTAGTAGGAAAAATAAAGTTTTGTTTCATTTTTGGATATTCCATTACTAATGGAAAAGAAAAGGTAATTTTTTGAAGTATAGGAGATATACCGATATAATTTAAGTTGAAATCAATTTCAATATCAGTTTTGTTAATAAGGTTTGGGAACGAACATTTATGATAAAATTAGGAGTCCATAAAGTGATCGGAATTAATTATTTACTTACGGGACATAGAATAATTAAATTTATGTTTAAGGTATTAGTTTAATATATTAATTGTTTGATTCAAATCTTTTAGATTAAACACATTTATTTATATTAATGAATTTTTTTTAAAGATAATATTTATGAATTTGATAAAACATTTTTTGAATTTTTATAAAAATTATTTTTGAAATAAAAATAATATTTAAATTCAATTTTAATATAAAACATTGTTAATAAAATTAGAAAAAAAATAAAATATATATAAAAATTGGAAAAACATTTATAAAAAAATAAATTATATATATATATATATATATATATATATATATAATTTTAATAAAAAAAATTGATCTTACAAAAACAAATAGTTTGAGTGAGTCTAATGATTAAAAATATGTGTTTCTTCATAAGTCACAAGTTCAAATCTAAAAAAAGATAAGATAGGATAAAGTATGTATACCTCTATAAACTTTATTAATCAAATCATTAAATATAAAAATTTTAAAATTTAAACATTATAAAATTAATAAAATAATATTTATATAAATAAATATAATAATAATTAATAAAATATATATAAATTTAAATATTTCATTAATAATTAATATTTACATTCATATATAATTGGAAAAAATCATACTAAATTTAAAAATCTTGGGTACAATTATAGTAACGCTCTCTCTAAAAGGAAACCCATTTTGAAAGCAAGGTAGTGTATCAATGTTGCCTCGACAATTTAAGGAATTTAATGTGGAAGTTGGCATCTCTACATGGACTTCTTGGTCCTTGCTAACATGGTTCATGGGTCTATGTGTACCAATCAAATTTAAGCATGGCAAATTAAATAACACTAAATTTAAATTCAATAGTTGGTGAACTATATAACATTTAGTATAAGATTGTTCAGTTATATATATATATATATATATATATATATATATATATATATATATATATATATATATATATATATATATATATATATATT
>ML786626.1:151665-167228 GCA_009831015.1 Picea engelmannii
GCCAAATTAAAGAAATATGGTCCCTCATCAAAGATTCAATTCATGTCCTCCAAGCAGATGAACATTGTTGTGAAGAAACCTTTGGATCCAAGCTTTAGACTTATTTCTCCGTTGGTTTTCCATTTCGATTTTATCCATGCCAGCAACGCTTTCTCCATGGGCGAGATCCCCATGAATTTACCTATTAGTGCATGGTCCATCATATATTGAATGTAATCTCCTACCAATGGTGAAGTGACCTCATACCTCGGGTTCTCCACAGTTTTAGCCAGACACTGATTCTTTAGTTTCTTGTCAAACTTGTTGCTTGTGCCTGTTTCATTTGCAGTTTGGTTAGATTTTTGCTTGTTTCCACCAGTTTCTACCATAACGACATCATTTGACGGCTTGCTTTTTCCTCCATCAACCACGTTCTTAAAGGATTTTTTCCATTCCTTCACCTTGGCCGCTTCTACTGCGGCATCCAAACCCTTCGCACCCATTAAACATATCCTCCTCTCTTCCTTAACCATAACCGTAACCTTCTAAACTTGCACTGAAACCATAACCTGCTCCTTCTCGCTCCATGCTTTCACCTAGTAGGAAAAATAAAGTTTTGTTTCATTTTTGGATATTCCATTACTAATGGAAAAGAAAAGGTAATTTTTTGAAGTATAGGAGATATACCGATATAATTTAAGTTGAAATCAATTTCAATATCAGTTTTGTTAATAAGGTTTGGGAACGAACATTTATGATAAAATTAGGAGTCCATAAAGTGATCGGAATTAATTATTTACTTACGGGACATAGAATAATTAAATTTATGTTTAAGGTATTAGTTTAATATATTAATTGTTTGATTCAAATCTTTTAGATTA
The DNA here is from genome assembly GCA_009831015.1 of Picea engelmannii. Lineage (NCBI taxonomy): Eukaryota > Viridiplantae > Streptophyta > Pinopsida > Pinales > Pinaceae > Picea > Picea engelmannii. The sequence continues at coordinate 152,526 of ML786626.1, forward strand.
AACACATTTATTTATATTAATGAATTTTTTTTAAAGATAATATTTATGAATTTGATAAAACATTTTTTGAATTTTTATAAAAATTATTTTTGAAATAAAAATAATATTTAAATTCAATTTTAATATAAAACATTGTTAATAAAATTAGAAAAAAAATAAAATATATATAAAAATTGGAAAAACATTTATAAAAAAATAAATTATATATATATATATATATATATATATATATATAATTTTAATAAAAAAAATTGATCTTACAAAAACAAATAGTTTGAGTGAGTCTAATGATTAAAAATATGTGTTTCTTCATAAGTCACAAGTTCAAATCTAAAAAAAGATAAGATAGGATAAAGTATGTATACCTCTATAAACTTTATTAATCAAATCATTAAATATAAAAATTTTAAAATTTAAACATTATAAAATTAATAAAATAATATTTATATAAATAAATATAATAATAATTAATAAAATATATATAAATTTAAATATTTCATTAATAATTAATATTTACATTCATATATAATTGGAAAAAATCATACTAAATTTAAAAATCTTGGGTACAATTATAGTAACGCTCTCTCTAAAAGGAAACCCATTTTGAAAGCAAGGTAGTGTATCAATGTTGCCTCGACAATTTAAGGAATTTAATGTGGAAGTTGGCATCTCTACATGGACTTCTTGGTCCTTGCTAACATGGTTCATGGGTCTATGTGTACCAATCAAATTTAAGCATGGCAAATTAAATAACACTAAATTTAAATTCAATAGTTGGTGAACTATATAACATTTAGTATAAGATTGTTCAGTTATATATATATATATATATATATATATATATATATATATATATATATATATATATATATATATATATATATATATATATTAACAATTATAAATTTAAATTCAATAGTTGGTGAACTATATAACATTTAGTATAAGATTGTTCAGTTTTCTATATATATATATATATTAATAATAACAATTATAATTCTATGGTTGGTGAACCATGACCAACATTCATTATAAGATTGTTGAGTCTCCCAAACATGTGTTCTTAAATAACTAGATGATAAAATCGTTCATGGATCTATGTGCACGGGTCAAAGTTTAGGATTTTAAATTACATAACGCTAAATTTAAATTTCATGGTTAATGAAGTATACAACATTTAGTATAAGATAGTTCAATTTTTTATACATATTTTTTAAATAATAAAAAATATGCATAATGATAAATTTAATTCTATAGTTGGTAAACCATTATTAACATTCATTATAACATTTAGTATAAGATAGTTCAATTTCTTATACATATTTTTTAAATAATAAAAAATATGCATAATGACAAATTTAATTTTATAGTTGGTGAACCATTACTAACATTCATTATAAGATTGGTGAGTCTCATATATATGTTGTTAAATAATTAATGATAAAAATAATTAGAGAATAATGATAATTGAGGCGAATTGCTTGAACTTACACATTACATAATTCATAAAATAAAAGGAAGAAGGTGGGTGGGGTTTAAAGAATATTTATGATTTTGGAAATGGTTTAGCAACAAAAAAAAAATGTGGAAGATTGTTATTAAAGATAGTTTATGGAGAATTTTTATAGAGCAGAAGTATATAAGGTCATAGACTTTTATTGATTGAACCATAAATTCAAGAAAAAACATAAAAATGTGTCAACCATTGGATGGTTCTAGCACAAGCCTTTTTATTGGAGAATATTTGGCTTGGAATGTTGGCAAATGGTGAGCAGGTGAGAAGAGGAGTCAATTATGTTTTAGGTTCTGGTAAAAGGGTAAGATTGCTAAAAAAATTGAATGTTCTTCTTCAAGAAAGAGGATTTTGTATTCTAGATCAAGTTGGGGACCCTTTTGTTATAGACATTTGGCACTAATTATACGTAAGTTTAAGGGGTTAGTTTAATATATCAGCAATTATTTGATTCAAATTTTTGGATCAAGCACATTAATTTACACTAATGGGTTTATTAGAGATATCATTTATGAATTTGACAAAACATTTTTTTAGTTTTCAATAAGGTTTTCCTTAAAATAAAAAGAATAACCAAATTTGATATAAAATCAATTCCAATATCAAACATTGTTAATAATTTTAGAAAAAACACTCGGATGGGGTGATGACAGGTGGGATCGGGGCCACACACATAGTGAGTCAAGTCGTCACCTTGTAGAATGGTGTGAATTTAAGGACAAGTGTTGTCCAACCGAGCTTGAAAGTATAGGGTCATGAAGAAGAGGGAGGAACACGGCCTCCCATCCCCTTGCAAACATGATGAAGGGATGGGACTTACGGTCAGATAGCAGGTACAGTAGCGATTTTTGGATGCAGATAATGGATTATGGTAACCTAAGGCTGGGATCTCACATGATGGAAAGGACTCTTAGGCCTTGTCAAAACATTAAGGCACCTAGTAGGAGGAGTGAGTGGGTGATCATGGCACCTGGTGGAGCCGTGGTTTATCAATAGAGTTGGAAAGGCGGTTCGAATGGTTCTTCAGGGGACACAACGTTATATCCTAGGTGGTGCTTCTATTATCTCGCTAAGGTAATTCCTAACGTCTCACCTCTATTATTTTTCCAATGCTTTTCTCTATGGGTGCTTCCTCTCATGGGCAGTCTTTCGGCTTATCTTTTTGCAAGGGAGTATTATGGGTGATTGCCTCGTCTTTTCCTTCTTGGAATTGATTCGCAAGTCAAGTGTGGTGTGTTGGTCAAACTATGTAGGGGTTTAGATGGTATAGAAGAGAGCTTCCCTCCCTGGAGCTCGTCCTTTAGTTATTATAGTCATGTTGAATTCTATAGTGTTGATTTTTTTCCTAGTGTTTTAGCTTTGTTATTTTGCAAGGAAGTTTCCATGTCTGTGTTTATAGTCTAGGAAAATTCCACGACTTTCTGTAACGTAGGGGAATTTTGGGCGGGGAGCATCAAGGATTGTGGGGTTCTATTACGTCATCCCTTGTTTGGGTCAGTGGCAGTAGCCAAAAAAGAAAAAAACTTCAGGGAAGGTAGCCCATCATCCAAATCCAGCCCAAGGAGGATCGCCTCCTCCCTCTCCCCGCCCCTCCCNAAACTCTTTTACAGTAGGAAACAAAAAATGTGAAACAAGTCGTAATCCTTTTGAAATCCTTGATAACTTAGAGGGAAAAATGGGTGAATCAAAGGAAACTAGAAAGGACTCTAAGGAAGGGAGTAAAGGAAAAAAAAAAGATAAAGAAAATATTGAAGTCCCTTCCAAATCTGCTCACTCTGAAAATGGAGAATCTTCACCAACTAATTCACAAATTCCTCCCCAGTCGGAGATTCTTGTGCAAAAGGAGGAGAGTGATGAAGCATCTGAAGAAGGATCGGAGCCAGAATTTTCTCTTACTAATACTCAGAGGAAGGTAGGAAGGAAATCTAATCGTAACAGAAGAGAAAATGAAGCTGACGAGGATAACGAACTAGGAATTCAAACAACCTTGGAAGAGATCCTGAAAAAAGAAACCAAGCAAGGAAAAGGGCATGGTCAGGTAGGGAAAAGTGCGACCCATTCTCATCCCACCAAAGGGGGGGCAACCAAATCCATAGGTAAATAATGAATTTGGTCTCCTAGAATTGTAGAGGATTAGGTAGTAAGGACAAAAAAGAAGCAATGAAAAAACATATCAGAAGTGAAAAACCTAAGGTCCTTCTGATCCATGAGACCAAACTAGCGGAGTTGGAAACTCTCAATGAAATGCGGATCATTTGGCAAAAAAGTCAAGGAGTAGCATTAATCTCAAGGGGAGCCTCGGGGGGAATTGGAACCTTCTGGAATACAGATTTATTTAAGTTAGAATAAAGTCACAAAGCAACACATTGGATTATGGTAAAATTGACTCGTCTTCAATCAGGTATGTTCTTTCATATGTTTAATGTCTATATGCCAAATAACTACAAGGAAAAAGTAGAATGTTGGGAGTCTCTATTAGCTCTAGAAGGAATGGAGTATGCCCAACAATGTATAATAGCAGGTGATTTTAATACCACAATTCATATGAAAGACAAAAAAAAGGGGGATCAATATTCTGAGATCTATTTAGAGAGAAAATGGAGGATTTGAGGTCGATTTTAGATCTGGTGGACGTTCACCCTATTAAAGGACAGTTCACCTAGAATAATAAAAGAACGGGCCCTGGAGACATAGCTGCAAAGCTAGATCATTTTATTATAAGTAGTTCCTTCCCTTCAAGACATGACATTATTACTTCCTCAATAATACCCCGGACCAACTCGGATAATAGACCTATCTCTCTTAGCTTTGCCAAAGATGAAAATTTGGGCCCTATTCCATTCAATCCCTTATGGATGGAAAGAGAATATTTTTCTCCACTAATTTCTAAATCGTGGAATCAATGGATCAAAGGTTCTCATGTGTTTATATGGGAGAAAAAACTAAAGTGCACTAAGGAAGCAATCAAACAATGGGTTAAATCTTCAGCATATTCAATAAATAGTGATGTAAAGGGGTATCAGAAAAAGATGGAAGAGATTCAACTCAATATAGACAGTCATTTGGTTCAACCACATCTTCTTTGATAGGACCAATATGAATATCAATCCTATATAAAGTCCCTGAATGATGAAGAAACAATGTGGAGGCTAAAATCTAGAAGTCTCTGGCTTAAGGAGGGAGAAAAAAACACCTCCTTTTTTCACAAGCAAGCAAGAGAAAGGCAATGGAGGAACAAGGTAGAAGAAATCAAAACTCCCTTTGGAGGCTCCACCTCCTCCTTTGAGGAAATAAAATTTTGGCCACATCTCACTTCAACAAGTAATTTACTGAGGATGGCTCCTTAGACTCAGGATTATGTGAGCATTTTGTTTCCCGGATTCCAAAAAAAAATCTCAGAAGAGGACAATCAAGAGCTAAACAAATTAATTACAAAGGAAGAAATATTTTTTGTTATTCACCAATTTAACTCAGATAAATCCCCCATGCCAGATGGGTTCACCATTCGCTTCTACAAAAGATCTTGGAAAGTTATAAAATATGACTTAATCAGAATGATCCAATATGTGCAGAAATCCCATAGAATGGGAGGAGCCACTAATTCTACATTCCTTACTCTAATTCCAAAATAAAATAAGGCCTCATCCTTTGAAAGATTTCGTGCAATTTCGTTATGCAATATGTCATAGAAAATAATGGCCAAAATAATAACAAATCGGATGAAACCTTATCTAAACTATTTAATCCTTCCAACCCAAGGAGGATTCATGGCCAATAGACAAATCCGAGACAACATTATTTTGGTGCAAGAGGCCATCCATTCCAGTTTCAGTCAAGGGGAAAAAGGTATGGTTGGAAAGATAGATAATGGCAAATGCTTTTGATCGAGTCAAGCACAAGTTTCTAAAGGAAGTTCTAGAAAAATTTGGCTTCGATAAACTGTTTGTATCTTGGATAGAAGCTTGTATCTCCAATCCTTGGATTGCTCCTTTCATAAATGGCAAGCCAGCAACCTTTTTTAAAGTTTCTTGTGGGATTAGATAGGGATGTCCTCTCTCCCTATTTCTATTCATCCTAATGATCGATACTCTTAACATGAATCTATAATGGGAACTTTCCACAGGAGCTATCCATGGGCTTCGTATATCAAGAGGTGTCAAGAGGATCAACCATTCTCAATTTGTTGACGACTCTCTGTTGTTGGGAGGAGAATCCATGATTATTGCTCGAAGATTCAAATTGATTCTGGACCAATTCATCCAAATATCAGGAGGCTTAATTAGCCATAACAAATTCCAAATTTATGCTTGGAACACAAAATCTCCTATCATCCAAGGTATTGCACAAATCCTTCAGTTTCCTATTTCATTTGAGTGGAAAAATTTTAATACCTTGGAATTCCAATCTATGTCAAAGCCCTCTCGGGGGATACTTGGCAAATTATTTTACAGAAAATAAAGGGCAAAATGGAAGGATGGGGTGCTTCCAGCTAGGTGCATGGTGCTAATAAAATTTGTTTTGTCATCCTTTGTCGTATTTCAATTTTCTTCCCTCCTTGCCCCCATGCGGTTCAAAAAATCACTATATTGGGCCATTATAAAATTTCTTTGGCAAGGAGGCAAATCAAATACGAAAATATTCCACCTAGAAACTTGGTACTTGGTAAGAGCTCCAAAAGATCATGGAGGTCTGGGAATTCGAGATCCTGAAATTGTGAATCTTGCTTTGGGTGCAAAAACACTTTGGAGGTTGGTCTGAGGAAAAAATGAATGGTATAAAACAGCGTTGAAAAGAAAGTACTTGTTTGGAAAAAGAAAGAGATGTTTTTATTCCCCCCCTCTCCAATCAAAAGGTTCTCCAATTTGGAAGCTTCTCAAAACTTCCCTTCCTCTTATTCAGTCTTCTTTGCACTAGATCCTGGGAAAAGGAAAGTAAATAAACATCTGGAATGATGGGATTCAGGGCTCTCTCCCTCTCCAACAAAATATATCTCTAAGTGAAATTAGACAATGGTTGATTTCCCAAAATAAAAATTCCATATTTGATATTTATGTTTGGCATACTAGTGGTGTTTGGCAGGAATGGAACTTTGTATTTATCCCTCCTCATCTTCAATCTCAGGTTGATCTTCTCCTCCTTTCCCTCAAAGGTGTTGTGTCGATCCACTTGCAGAATCTTGACTGTAGGTGCTAGGGCGCTTTTGGATATTTGGTCAAAGAAGGCTACAAGACTTTACCAATGCAGCCAATACTCGCAGCAAAGGAATCGATGTGGAAAAACATATGGAGCAATGATGGATTACCTAAAGTGAATGCATTTTATTGGATTCTTGCTCATGGTAAGATTATGACAAGAGAAAACTTGGATAAAAGAGGCATCAAAGGCCCCTTCCGTTGTCCTCTCTGTAAAAAGAGTGAATAAGCATCCCAACATTTGTTTCTGGATTATGAATTTTCAAGCAAGTTTGGAGAATAGTTTGTGAAGAATTATGGAATAAAATCCATTGGCCATCCACATGAAAAACTCTTCTTGGCAGGTGGGGGGACCACTATCAGGGATCCTCCTCTACAAAAAATCTTTTTCAAAGGCTATGGAAGGAAACACCTAAATTTATCTGTTGGAAAATCTAGTTACCCAGAAATAGATGCATTTTTAAGGATCAAAATATGAATTTTGGAGTTGTAGCTTCTCGGGCCTAGGGGCAGTTAGCATAATTCTTCAAATCCAAAAAAATAAGACTGGAGACACCACAAATGTCAGGTCATGATGAAGAAAGATGACTGGCTAGAATTAATGTGCTAAGCTTAGAAAGGGACAAACCTGCACTTAGATTAGACTAACAGCTTCATTCCCCCTCTTTAGACTTTCAAGCTTGGCTCTAGTCTCAACCCAGACATACCTTATGTTTTGATGGAGCTTCTAAAGGCAACCCCAGGGAGGCAAGTGTGGGAGTGGTGATATTTGACCCAAGAGGAAATCAAATAATGGAGTATTCTCAGAATCTAGGAGCCACAACCAATAATAAAGCAAAAGCTAATGCCATGCTTATGGGCATACAATTGGCAAAGAAAAGAAATATTTATGAGATAAATATAGTTGGCAATTCCAAAAATACTATTCATTATTTCATTAATACCCCCCCTCCAAAAGAAACAAGCCTAGACAATCTCGTGGACCCCATTAAACATTCTCTGCAAGGTATTCAATCCCATTTCTTTCACATCCTTCGTCATCACAACTCAATGGAAAACTCTTTAGCAAACAAAGAAATCGGGATAGCCCCTGGTCATATGGGGGTGAATGGTAAGGATTTGGTGGTTCCCCCTCTGTAAATTTTGAAATGCGCAAGTGTCAAAGATGGATCGAGCATGCGGTACGTCCTCCTTGATGTGTGCAAGGGAGAGATGTAGAATATAACACGAACAACTCCATTAGAAGCCTGGGAACAATCATTCCAAATTGGAATTGGTATAAGTCATCATGTGGTGAGATAACTCTTAGGATGGATCTTGTACGGGGGAAGCCTGCAAACACTCTGGTTATGATGGCTCTGGCATAGGAGAGAGGAATGTGCATTATTATGGAAGGTGGGGAAATGAGTGAAGTATGTCTCGTTAGCCAAATTAAGGAGGATTTTGTTAGTTGTTCGTAGGAGATCCATGGCTATCCTGTGATGGTTATATCAGGCATGGGATTCCAGGTATGTGATAAATTCACTCTTAATTTCAATTCTAAGATCATTGTTACTCTCAACCCTCTCCAAAATTGGTCTTGGAGCCAATGTTGGAATTGTTTGGGTAGCCTGACCTCTTATAATTTTGGTTTACCGTGAAAACCCTAGAATTGTCATCACATTGGGATTCTGCAATAAGTAGATGCAATCAGGGGTGATTCCTTAAAGAAGGAAAGCTTGGCTCAGGCAACAATTCGGTAGAATCATTGGAGAAGTCTCTCAAACTCCTGGGCTATCCCACCCCCAATTTGAAAGACAACTCTCTGCAAATTATCCTGGACAAGAAAGCGGAGATGGATAATAGCGAATGGACAAACAAAGTTGACGACGAATAGGAGGAAAGTAATGAAGAAAGAAAAAGATTGGCTATTAGAGTCAACTCTCTCAGCTCTACAACGACATTCACACTTGATACTCTCAGTCAGCATCATTCTCTAATCAGCCAACTTCAGGATGAAGTAGATTTCTTACGTCGCCATATTATCTCTCTTCAAGAACAGACCCCTCCTAGGATTGAAGAACCTGGAAATTTGAGCTTGGATGCAGGGTCAACATAAGGCGAGGAAGCCGATGTTGGAATTTTGCCAGACCTGAACGTGCCAGTGGAAGGAGAGGAGGAACAAGAACATTAAGAGAAACCTCCTAAAGCTTCAAAGAAGTGACAAATAGCAAGTGTGTGTTTTAAATTCTCAGTTTGTAATTTTGGTGTATCTATGTAGCCAAATTTAGATGTAGTAGTAAGAATGTGACAAGGTCTATAGGCAGGAAAACAATAGGCATAATGAATCTCTGTTAGAGCTAGAATTTTGAAATTTTGATGTCTCTATTTGTACTTTGTGGCTCTAGCCATGCCCTTTTATATTAATACAAATCTACCAGTTCTTGTGAAAAAAAAAAATAGGAATCCAAAAACAAATAGGAATAATAACAATATTATTATGAATGAGATTAAATCAAACTTAACAAATGAACAAAATATATTAATAATAAGATCAAAACAACAATAATAATAATAAAATATTATTATGGATAAGATCGGAGTAAAATTAATAAAGGGGAAAATAGATATGAATAATAAAATATTATGGATGAGACTAAGGCAAAGTTCACAAATGAAAAAATATATTAATTTAGAATGATTTTAAAATTAATATGTGGAGTGCAAAATAAGAATGTTAGACATTGTATGATGTTGATATTTTCCACTTTTCCATCACCTAATCTCGTCGTAGAATCTTTGTTGAAATTGCAGTTTTGAATTGTTGAAATCATTGTTTTTAATGCGAAAATGGGTACAACTCCCTCAAATACACCTAGTGCAGCATGATGTTGCAATGTTAACAATAATTATCTACAATTGCATCAATTAAAAACAATTCTTGATGTATTTCAAGTAAACAATGTCAGTCTTTTTAACCATTATAAGAATAACCAATACATAGAACATTTAGATTACGGCAAGAACAAAAAAGTTTGAGAGTAATTGAAGTCCTTGGATTGCAATTTACTAGTTTTTTTAGTGGTTAATTTATGGAGTTATCTAGTTGTTGAAACGAATTTTCATCTCGATATTTGGAGTCTTGTTTTAGATTTTTGTATTGGTTTCGTGTATCCCTCTGTTTCCTTGTCAAAATCATCTCTTTGGATCATGGTATAGTATTTTGGTTATGTTTGGGATCTGATCCTTGGGAATTCTCAGTCCAGGTTATAAAAAGATCAGGAAGTGTAGTGTCCTGGTGGATTTTCTTCTTGGTCTATGGAGCTTAAAACCTACTTCATGTGTTGGCAATAGCTCTGGTCAATTTGATTCCCAATTATCTCTAATATCCATAATTATTAATGTTGTGGAACCAAATTTTATGGATTACAGGGACTTATAAGAGGCTCAAAGAACTCTTTGTCAACATGAAGACTATTCAAAGGAACAGAACATTCATTTTTTTGGTGACCTCTAACATCCATGAAAAAAAACATCAATGTGCATCTCAAAGTGCAATAATCGTGAATCTTCTCATTCAACGAAGACAGAAATTGGATATCCTTGAAGCAAAGTGTGGTATGCTTAGGAATTCGGTTCTTAATATTTGTAAAGATTCTCTCTCCATTGCCTCAAACCATTGATATCAATCAACCAACATAGGTGTTGATGCTTGAATCTATTAGGAATGAAACAACAACCTCACAAGGATACAAATCCCCCTACATTTTTATAGAGGTGTTACTCCTCTTTATTTTAACATTTTCTTGGGACTATAGATTGTTAGAATATGGGACTTTGCATAAGTACGTCGTGATAATCAAAGAAATATAAAGATTGCAAGAAAAAATAACAAGAAATAAAATGTTTTGTTTTTCTTTTCAGAGGGTTCCTGAGAAATGACCAAGAATGCATACCTCATACACTTGAAAAAGATAGACAAAATTTCCTCACATCCATCATAGTTAAACTAACGATTTGTTATCACATAAAATAAAAGAAGATGGTTTGCATGCATGAGAGAACTTTAATAGAGTAAAAACATGGGGATCTCAAATAAAGATAATGATAGATCAATCTCAAATACTTTATACTCAAAACTTAGAGTTATAAAGTACATTCAAAACTGATCCTGAAATAGTTCTCTTGGGATTTCTGAAAAATATATAGTCTATTACAATGCTTTGAAATTAAAATGTGTTTGTCCTTAGGACTGGGATTGGGGATCCCACGTACCATAGAGAAAATATAAACAATAAGTAAGTTGTACAAGGATAATGGTGGGCGATGCAGAGTAGCAAGACCTGGAAAGAAGACAGGGAGAAGTTATCAGATTTCAGTTAAACCTTTCTAGTCAAAGAACCAGAGTAACTGGATGAAAAAATTGATAAAGAAAGAAAAATGTGATCAGCGTGAACTTACTATGATGGTCTTTTTTGTCTTCACTTTCTTGTTGTTGTCCTTTTATTGTCTTCATTGACGGTTACAGGAACCATGTCAATTGTTTATTTCCCTTCTTTGGTTAATTTTTTGATTGCCTTGATGAACCAATCTTCAATATAACTTTTCATTGGTGTGATGTTTATTTCATGCCAGATTTTAATGTTGAATAACTCACCTTCCAAGTCTCTTAAGTCAAGAGAAATACCACGTACTGCTTCCTCAATATCTTTATTTTTCACGAAATAATCAACTAGCCAACTGTCTATTTCATCTTCATTATATTTGAGTATGCCATAAAAAAATTCAACAGATAACCCTTTAAATATCTCAACTTGTTTGTTAAATTATTGCTTTGTTAGAAAAATTGGGTTGAGAATTAATTTAGGGTCTTGTGTCTCCATAATTCTTGATACCATAAGGTAACCGGATTCGTTTCACAATCCACCCTCTTACTTATGGTCAATTTTGGGAATTGACAACAATACACTATAGAGAATATCAGATATAATGCCATAAATAATTTATTATCTTTTTTGTAGTGCGTTAATTGGGATGATATTTCGATAGAAATCAATTTTCCCCAGCCAAATATGGCGTGTTCTTTTACTGTAAAATATAAAATATAAAGAATCATGCGATAAATGGTAGCAGTGCTTTCCTAACCTGTCAACCTGGTAAACAACCAAGCAATTTCCTGAAAAGGGTTTTTAAAAGAGTCGACTTGAATCCTGGTTATGTCTTCTGGAATAGAAGCATGATTCTCCAAATATTCATGCAAGAGGTCAAGGCCATTGATATGTCTCTTCAATAAATCTCTGCGGTCTTCTCCTTTGAAGGTAAGCGTCATCTCTAGGAGCTTCAACATCCTGCAAAATACTTGCGATGAAAGGGAAACTTGAGAATGACCTTGGAGTTGTATAACCTCTGGATCGGCATGTACTTCTCCACACACCATGCAACAATCTCTTTACATTCAAAGACCTCAGGAATACATCCTACATGAGCAATTCTAGATGCCCATATTATGTCTTTCTATGCAGGAGGAGAGGAGTAATATGAATATTCTTTGGACCACAGAAATTTTTTGTCTTCACGACCAAAAATATTTAGAGTATCACCACAGAACTGATGTCTAGTTGTTGTTTCCATAGGTTGACAAGTGTATTCTTTCAGCTGGATAATAACTTGAAATGAATTTTTCGGAGAGCTGACAATAATATAACCTTTGGCAAATAGTGATTTAATGCAATTTAATGAGAAATCTCCTCGATCCCTTCGCTATTATTGATGATCTATTCGGAGCCTGCATGATCAGTTATTAGAATTAAACCATACTTAATTCATATTGGAAAAAGCACGAAGATGGTGGGGACGGACTAGAACAATTTTAAATCTGGAGTTTTTCATGAACCCGCCAACCCGGGAACCCGCCAACCTGAGGTTATGAATAATCAAAAATAAGCCAAGTGTTGGAAAGTGGTCAATCAAACTTGTATGCAGGAGAAATGAAATACTTATGGGCTCGGTACCCACAAAATTTCTAACGGTCATAACGTAGATCCCAAACCTTTGGGTGTAGAGTGGAGATCGCGGAACTTGGAGAATGAAAGTTCAACCCCGCGAACCTGCAATGTTGCAAAAATGGTTAAGTATATTATAACAAGGCAGTCAGACGGACTTGTGGCATAGGAAAATGGATGGGGATGAAGACCCGTGAACCCGCCGATTGTTGAAATGCGACTAAGTATGGTAACTAGAAAGGGATAGAAAAAGGGAAGAAAGGAAAAGGGAAACAAGGGAAAGTGTAGAAGAGGGAAAAGAAGTTGGGAAAATAGAAAAGGGAAGGAAAATTTGGAAGCATGAAGTGATCTCAACAACTAGCTCCGACTGTGGGATGATAACCCCATGTGGGTTGTCAATAATTTAGAATCTTTATTACAGGTGCTTTCATCCATTGGTATATGGGGTCAACAGTAAGAATATACAAAATAAAAGAAAACTTTGTACAAGGAAATGAGAAAATCTCAGCTGAAGAATCCTTTCAAATGTTGCCCATTAACAGGAAGCATTAAGATTTTACCCTTCATATCTTTGATCATATAAGAATCAAATCCCAGGATCTTTTCGATGATGTATGGCCCAATCCATAGTGCTTCGAATTTTGTGTGCATTGATGGTTTCTCCTTAGCTTTGTTCCAGAGTAAGACCAGTTCTCCCTTCTAAAAATTATTTATGATTGCATTCTGGTCAAAATATCTTTTGATACTCTGATGTCTCTGAGAAGTTCTATTTAGGGTTTTACTTCGTTCTTCCTCCAATTTCAATAATTGATTAACCCTCTGTTGGATAGGTGAAAAATATTCAACACCTTCTGTATGGACCACAAAATTTAAGGCATTCAGCTCAAGGCTAATTGGAGTTTTTGCTTCTTTCCCATAAACCAATGTATATTGAGACATCTCAGTGTTGTCTTTTGGAGTCATTTTGCTTGCCCACAACGCATTAGTGAATTTTAAATGCCAATTCCTTTGGTTCTTATCAACAATTTTCTTCAATATCTAAATGAGCATCTTATTGGTGGATTCTACAAGACCATTCCCTTGTGGATAATAGTTTGATGATTGTCCCATAATAGTTCCATATTCTCCACAAAATTCTATAAAATTTGAACCAATGAAAATCGACCCATTATCAGTGATGATTTTTTCTAGGACACCGAATCTTGACAAAATATTATCTTTGAGAAACTTAATCAACTCTTCATAATCGGCCTTTTTTAATGCCACTTCTTCTGACCACTTTGTAAAATAATCTGTGGCGGTGAGAATATATATATGTCCCTTGCTTGACTTTGGGTTTATTGGCCCAACGACATCAAGTCTGAATTGGGTAAATGGTTGTTCTACAGATATAGGTTGTAATGGCATTGCAGATTTTTTCATTTTCCCTTAAAATTGTTGGCAAGATACACACTTCCTTATTGTAGCATATGAGTCTTTAAAAATTGATGGCCAATAAAACCCAACTCTTATTATCTTATGGGCGGTGGCGGTAGGTGAAAAACTTCCACCACATATTCCTTCATGGAATTCTCTCATTAATTCTTGAGATTTGTTGTCATCAACACATATCAGTAATATACCATCATAGTTCCTTATGAACAATATATCAGCAATCAACACATATTGATTTGACTTCATCTTCAATGTTCTTCATGTTAAATTATGTACCAAGGCAAGTGTTTCTCTTCCCTAGGCCCTAAGGGGGAGAAATTGCCGAATATGGGTCTTAGTCAAATTAATTTGTGAGATGCAAATTAAAAGATAACTTTATGATTAAAGTGAGGGTGAGTGAAGAGACACCAAATCTCAGCCACCCATCTAATCTAATCTCAGCTGTTAGATTAGAAAACTCCTCACCTTCCCTCATGAGGTTGATTAAGGCAAGTGGGCGCACCCATTCTTGGGTAAGAAAGAAGAAGCAATAGACTCTTGGTGAGATGCCAAGAGGTTCTTGGTGAGATGCCAAGAGGTTCTT
>ML786626.1:172072-196860 GCA_009831015.1 Picea engelmannii
GTTGAAAACGATGTTCATTATCCTCATGTTTCAATTCTGAAATTTATTTTCAGTTCAGAAATTTATTTTCTGTTAAGTTTTTAGATGCTGAAACACCGCTGTGCTGATGCTGAAACACCGTTGTGCTGATGCTGAAACACCGCATATGCTGATGCTGAAACACCGCGGAGCAGATGTTGAAACACCACGGCTGTAGCATATGTTGAAACAGTGCTGAAACTAAATTTAGCATTTAAATTTGACTGAAAAATCAGCGAGACTGAAACTGGGTGGGATTTTGAAAAATTAACACTTCACTCTTTAGGGTTCATGGTGACTAGAAATTGTTCGGACCTCAGGTAGAATACAATATCTCTATACCATTCTGAATCTTCCAAGGGTTCTCCTACTAAAATTGAAATCATTCCATCCAAAGAATCACTATTTGCAATGAGATTACATAAACCTTGTCCTTTAATTACCTTTAAAGGTTTTATTTCAATGTCATATTCTTGATTTTTTTCCATCCAATTAGCCCATTTTCCTTCTCTCAATTGTTGATTTAAAAGCATCTTCACTAGCGAGGATGGAACATAAGCAATGACATGAGAATTTAGTATGTAAATTTGAAATTGCACCACCGCCTTCACAAGATATAGGGCTTGTTTCGCCAATTATGAATATCTCAATTCATAATCATAAAGGGTCTTTCTCATGAAGCTAATCGACAGTTCGTCACCCTTGGTATTCCTCTGAGTAAGAATAGATGCAACCATTGTTTCTGTAGCGAATGAATAAATGATTAAGTCTCTTTGAAAATCTGGGCTAATGAGGACTGGAGATGAAGTGATTGGCCTTTTGATATTATTGAAATCTTCTTGTGTATCCGTTGTTGATTCAAACCTTTAGTCCTTTTTTAACAATAATTTGATCGGCTTGAAAATGCTTACATAATCAGAGACAAATCTTCGGATAAATTTAATCTTGCCAAAAAACGATTGAACTCCCTTCTTAGATGATGGGGGCTTGAGTTCGCTTATAGCCTTAACTGTTTATGGATCTATATATATCCCTTCCTTGCACATAATATGACCCAATAGTTTTCCTTGAGTTGCAACAAATAAACATTTCTTTGGATTTAAGGAAACACCATATAATCTGCATCTGTCAAAAACTTTACTCAAGTGATGAATGTGATCACTCCTTTTTTTTGAGTGCACCATCAGGTCATCTTGATAATACACCAAGAAATTTCCTATTAACCCCTCAAAAGCATGATCCATGGCCCTCTAAAATATAGCTCTTGCATTCTTTAAACCAAATGGCATCCTAGCATATGCATATGTCTCCCAAGGTATTATCAAAGTTATCTTTGCTATGTCTTCTTCAGCAACTAAGACTTGATTAAACCCAGAAAAACCATCTAACGTGGACATGCAAGTTGATCCCATGACTTGTTGGAGAAGAAACTCCATGTTAGGTAAAGGATAATTATACTTTATACTTACTTTGTTAAGATCCCTAAAATCTACACACATCTGAATCTCTCCGGTCTTCTTTCTTAGTATCATGGGGTTTGAAATCCAATCAGAATGTCTAATGGGATATATTATTCCAGCCTTTTTTAATTTCTACAATTCAACCTTTACCAGAGGTTTTAATTTGGGGTTCATCATCCTTATTTTTTTCTTGATCGGCTTTATCCCTTCTCTCAAGGGAATGATATGTTGAAATATTGTTTTATCATAAGCCTTCAAATCATCATAAGTCCATGCGAACACATCAAGATATTCTTTAAATAATGCAACATATTGATCAACTTCCTCAATGGTGTAATCAACTCCCAAGTTGACATATTTTGGGGAACTATCAGTTCCAATATTGATTTTTCTTGTTTCTTGGACCTTTCAGAGTGAAATTTATTCCAAGAGATTATAAGCATGATCCTCTCTTGTAAAAAGAGACTCAGATTGAATACAATCCTTCGGGAAAGCAGATATGTGATTGTCTTCATCATCATCATCATCGTTCAATAAAAAAATTCCAAATGTTCATCATTCTCAAATACTTGTAAATATTCATGGTTATCAGGTACAGAAGGTCGGAATACTCTTTCTACTTGAAAATATGGTTTTCTTTGAATATAATCGGGGTTTGACAATGAGGTCGCCAAAGCTAATGAATCTTCCCTCTGATTCTTGTCCCTTGGAATGAAAGAAATGTTGAAAGAGCTGAAAGATTCCATCAATTCTTTAACTCTTTTGAAATATAATTTGAGTCTTTCCTTTTTTATTTTATACTTCTAGGTGACTTGATTTATTACCAAATCGGAGTCGCCAGTCACAATTAGATGTTCTAGCTTCAATTCTTGTGCAAGAATCATTCCCTGAATCAAAGCTTGATATTCTGCCTCATTATTGGTAGATGCAAATTCAAGTTTGATATCATGTGGATGCACAATTTTTCCTGGACTTACAAGGACAATTCCAACTCCACTCCTGGAACTCGAGAAAGCTCCATCGAATGACATCCTCCAAAAACCTTCAAACGAATGCTCTTAATTATCCATACCTTGAATTTAATCCAGGCTTTCAATCCGTTCCAGGTCTAGGATAGCATAGTTTTTTATCATAGCGTCGATATAATCTTCCATTAATTTGTTATCCTTATTTTTGAAAGAGAAGGGTTTCCTGGGTTTACGAGGAACCTTAATCATTGCTCCTTCTTTTTATGGTAGCATCATGTAGCTTCCATCGTTCGTTATGTATCCCCCGATCATAGACGACCAATCTCTTCCTAGAAAAACTCCATATGCAGGAGGGAGGTCTACAACAATAATATTGAAGATTGTAATAATATGGGGAGCAGCCGTGATCCAAGCATAAAAGTTCTTTATTTCACCATAAGATGGAACTTGTCTGGAATCGATTCCATGTATACTTTCACCAGTCTCATAATATTTGGTGCAGTTCATGCCCAATGCTTCCATGACCTCTAGTGGCATAATATCATTGGTTGCACCAGTATCGACTAAACAATTATGAAGTGCAACATCATGATTTTCAATTGAAATATAGAAGGGTGGAATTTTACCTCTCAACTTGACGGTTGATTTGGTATGGCTTTGTTTCGAACTTGTAACAACAACTTCCACTTTTTCAAATGGATCATCCAATAATCTCAAAATGTTTTCCCTTTGTTGGGGAATCTTCACCACTTCTGTAAAAGGAAGAGTTATCCTTAGTTTATTCAAGTCCTATACAACATTGTATTTCATCTGGGTGGAGTTTGACATTAGGTGTTGCTTCTTACTTCCAACATTATCTGTCATCTTCTCATTTTCCTTTTGCTCATTCATTTTTTCTTTATCTTTTCATTTTCTTTTTCAAAATCATTTTTATTCTTGGATTTATTTACAAATGCTCTTGTCTGGGGTGACATTTTCTTGCGAGTCGGGTTCGTTATCTCCTTCTTCAAATATATACATGGACATCTCACATCCGTCCATATTTACAGTTTTGGAACTTTCATCAAGTAAATAATAGTTCCCTTGCTCAACCATTTGTTCATCATATACATCATCCATAACAGATGCATTGGGGATTGGTTGTCTGGGATCCCTTGGTCATTGTGGATTATCAATTTTTTTCAAACCTCACTATGTTTTCTTAGGGAGGGTTCCTTCTTTGCTCTTGGACCGGCATTCTCGGATTTTCTACATAATTTTCCCCCCTTCTTAATCTAGTTGTCTCATTCTGCATTTTCCTGATGGTTCTATTCATTTGTGCAATTTCAATTCTTTGTTTGGTTTCTTGTGTTGCAACAGGGTCTACCTTCACATCTGGTATGGTCCCCTTGAAAAATCCTCCTCCACTTGTTTGGGTTGATCGTGGCTTCGGTTACTTGTTCTTTCTTGAGCTAGAGGCTCCTTGATTATCAATACTTAAGCCTCCCAGATGCCTTTGTACTTTTCCCAGGATAATGTCAGGGTCAGCACCTGTCTCAATCATAATTTCTTCCATCTCAGTGGATTTAATCATTGTTTCCTCCAAGGTATCCATTTGGGATGTTCTAATAGCATATTTCACATTTGGGGGAATTGCATTCTTATAACAACCGAGTATGACTGGGTCATTAGGTCTTTTATCTTCTGGAATCTTACTCAAAGTTTTATTGAACTTGAGATTAAAATCTCGTTTTCTCTCATTCTTCTTAAAACCAATCTGGGTGAAATCGGTGAGAAGGGTATGATTTTTAACTGGAGGGGAAAACATAGTCAAGAACATGACTTCGAGGTCATTAAACGAGCCAATCGACCTACTGGGTAATGGCGTATACCATTCATAATCTATTCTCGATAAGTTTTGAAGAAATAACCTTACCATCACATCGGCATATTCAACACGATGAAAATCACAAACATCAAGAAATAAGTTAAGGTGTCTTTTGGCGTCAATTGTTCTGTCTCCAAAAAATTCCTTCAAGGTACCCTTAGGGAGAATGGGGAGGTCATGTTGCTCGCCTCGAATATTTAAAGGGGAATCTCTTACTCTTCTTCGATCTTCAAATCTTAGGTTTTATTGATTTCTTCCACCACCTCATTGTCTCTCCTCGTGAGGTTCTCTTTGTGGTTCTTCTCGAGGTTGTTCATTTCTTTCGACCGTTTTCGGAAATGTTTCAGGAATATGTTTTCCACTTATTAGGATACAAAGTTACTTGCTTTTACTTCTGGTAATGGGTCCCTTTTATTCATCCAGCTTCAATCCCGGCCTTGTCTTTGTGTTGTTCTAACTAGCCTTTTGTTCCTTCGGTCTTGTCGCTTGTCTCTCCTCTTTCTTCAAAGTATCTATCTTTCTTCTTCTTGGACCAATGTCTGCCAATACCTTTCCAATTATTCTCGGGTCTTGGTTATCATTATTACCATATTATATAGTTGATTTAAGATGCTTTGTTGATTATTCAATCCAATTTCTAGGTGGGGCTAATCAACATGGGGCAAAGTCATGTATTTTTCAAAAATTGCTAAACCAAATTTCAAATTTCAATTCATTCCCCAGTATGGTTTCCAAAAATGTTGATGCTTGAATCTGTTACGACCAAAATGGAAACCTCACGGGGATACAAATCCCCCTGCATTTTTATAGAGGTGGCATTCCTCTTTATTTTAAGATTTTCTTGGGACTCTAAATTTTTAGAATATGGGACTTTGCAGAAGTTTGTCATGATAATAAAATAAATATAAAGATTGCAAGAACAAATAACAAGAAATAAAATGTTCTGTTTTTCTTTTCAGAGAGTTCCTGAGAAATGACCAGGAATGCATACCTCATACACTTGAAAAAGATAGACACAATTTCCTCACATCCATCATAGTTAAACTAAAGATTTATGATCACATAAAATAAAATAAAATGGTCTACATGCATAAGAGAACTTTAATAGAGTAAAAACATGGGGAACTCAAATAAAGATAATGATAGATCAATCTCAAATACTTTATACTCAAAAATCAAAGTTACAAAGTACAGTCAAAATTGATCCTGAAATCCCCGGATGGGGTGCTAGTGCAGGCCAAATGGCGCAAAGAGGGAGTGAGGGTAGGCCAGCAGGGCAGGGCGCCATGTGATCATCTCGTGCCAAGGACCGCCGCCTCCACCCTGCATTAACTAGCCTTCACGTCGATTGCAGCAGCATTAATTCTGATGCACCCGACCCCTATTACGAATTGCTCTATGGCTTCTCCGTCTGCATTTTCTACTCTTCCACTCCCGCGGACCGACCCCCACATTCCTCCGCTGCCCTGGCCTAGTTTTGACTGGACTTTCATGGTGCTCACAGCCCCCAACCATCTCTAGGCTCTCTGCATTTTCCTGGAGCACCTAGTCATTTTCTGCCTTCAAATTATGTCGCATCAAAGAGGACGGTCGTGAAGAGGCTCTCCTTGGCATCATCCTCGGCCCTGAGCCTCTGTTTCTCCCCCTGGTTCACCCTCCATGATCTCCTCGCCGCCTCTGCAGTCCGGTTTAGCACCCTTCTCCTCCTCCACCTCGCCTGTCTCCCGGTTTGATTGCTTAGCCATTATTGAAAGCTTGTCGGGCTCTTCTTTGCATCACCTTGCCATCCCACCGAACTCCAGAACCATCGATCCTTCCCATGCACCAGTCACTAGTTCCTCAAGGCCTCCCATGGGGGCACCACCTCCTGTTCAAACTTCCCAAAACAATACGTCCGCGTCTACCAACTCCACACCTGACTTGCAGCTGAAAGAGATTTTCACCATTCTCTATGGTCTAGTCTTCAAACTCCGTCAGGGAATGGAGGACCTCCAATTCCAGCTTCATCTTATGGACAGAAGGATCTCGACCCTCCTTCAGATTTTATCTACCTTCCAAGATGCTTTCCCCTCCAACCCAGTAGGCTCAGCTTCAGCAGAGGCACCTCATGCATAAAGTGACGACAGAGATGTTAAGACACAGCGTGCAGCACAGATCATTGTGGAGCAGGTCAAGCATGAGGATACGGAAGCGGCGATAGCTACAGGCCAGCATGTGCACAGTTTGCTTGGAGACTCCATGCCAGCTGCCAACAAGGACGAGGGCAACGTGGATACTGACATGCATTTGGAAAGCAAAGGGACACCCGTTGAAGAGGAGCCTTGGCACACAGCTATTCTTGCCACCTGGCCAAGTTACTTGCCAAGTGTTTGACCCCTTAGGGGTTCTTTCTTTTTAATAGTTTCTCCTTTTAGATACTACTTAGTCAGCTTAGCTATGTTCTATAAGACTATTAGACTATCAAATGCTAAACTTACCCGGCTGGCTGAACTGGTTTCCCCTTTATCGGGGCAGTTCAGTAACTACAGTCTGGATGCTATCAAGTTTTTGTACCTCTGGTCTGGTTTTTGAAGGCCCTTTATATATATAACTTCTTACTTACAAAAAAAAAAAATGATCCTGAAATAGTTCTCTTGGGATTTCTAAAAAATATATAGTCTATTACAATGCTTTGAAATTTAAATGTGTTTGTCCTTAGGACTGGGATTGGGGCTCCTACGGACCATAAAGAAAATATGAACAAGAAGTGATTTGTACAAGGAGAATGGTGGACGATGCAGAGTAGCAAGACCTGGAAAGAAGATAGGGAGAAGTTATCAGATTTCAGTTAAACCTTTCTAGTCAAAGAAGCGGAGCAACTGGATGAAAAAACAGATAAAGAAATCAAAATGTGATCAGCGTGAACTTACTATGATGGTCTCTCGTATCTTCACTTGCTTGCTACTGTCCTTTTATTGTCTGCATTGACGGTTACAAGAACTGTCTCGACTGTTTCTTTCCCTTGTTTGGTTAATTTGTCGATTGCCTTGCTTAACCAATATTCAATATAAATTTTCATTGGTGTAGCGTTTATTTCATGCCGGATTTTAATGTTGAATAACTCACCTTCTAAGTCTCTTAAGTCAAGAGAAATACCATGTACTGCTTCCTCAATATCTTGATTTTTCACTGAATAATCAACTAGCCAATTGTCTATTTCATCTTCATTATATTCGAGTATGCCATAAAAAATTTCAATTGATAACCCTTTAAATATCTCAACTTGTTCGTCAAATTGTTTCTTTGTTAGAAACATTGAGTTGAGAATTAATTTAGGGTCTTATGTCTCCATAATTCCTAATACCAGAAGGTAATCGGATCTGTTTCACAATTCACTATCTTACTTATGGTCAATTTTGGGAATTAACAACAATTTTGGGAATTAACAACAATTTTGGGAATTGACAACAATACACTATAGCGAATATCATATATGATGCCATAAATAAATAAAATTTATCCTTTTTGTAGTGCGTTAACTGGGACGAGATTTTGATAGAAATCAAGATTCCTCAGTAAAAGATGGCTTGTTATTTTACTGTAAAATATAAAATATAAAGAATCATGCGAGAAATGGTAGCAGTGCTTTCCCAACCTGTCAACCTGGTAAACAACCAAGCGATTTACCAAAAGGGGTTTTTAAAAGAGTCGACCTGAATCCTGGTTATGTCTTCTAAAATAGATGCAGGATTCTCCAAATATTTTGGCAATAGGTCAAGGCCATTTTTATGTCTCTTCAAGAAATCTCTACATTCTTCTCCTTTGAAGGTAAGCGTCGGCTTTGGGAGCTTCAATATCCTACGAAAGATTTGCGGTGAAATGGAAACTGGAGAATGACCTTGGAGTTGGATAATCCTCTGGCTTGGCACGTACTTCTACATGCACCATGCAACAAGATCTTTACAGTCAAATACCTCAGGAACACATCCTGCACGAGCAATTCTGGATGCCCATATTATGTCTTTCGGCACAGGAGGAGAGGAGTAATATGAATATGCTCTGGACCACTCAAAGTTCTGGTCTTCATGACCAAAAATATTTAGAGTATCACCACAGAACTAATGTCTAGCTTCTATTTCCATAGGTTGACGATAGTATTCTTTAAGCTGGATAATAACTTGAAATGAATTTTCCAGAGAGCTAACAATAATATAACCTTTGGAAAATAGTGCTTTAATGCAATTTAATGAGAAATCTCCCCAGTCTCTTCGCTATTAATGAAGATATTTCTGGAGCTTGCGTGATCAGTTATTATCATTAAACCATACTTAATGCATATTGGGAAAAGCATGAAGATGGTGGGGACGAACTAGAACAATTTCGAATATGGATTTTTTCATGAACCTGCCAACCCAGGAACCTGCCAACCCGTGGTTATGAATAAAAATAAGCCAAGTGTTGCAAAGCGGTCAATTGGACTTGTATGCAAGAGAAATGAAATACTTAGGGGCTCGATACCCGCAACAAGTCTAACGGTCATAATGTAGATCACAGACGTTTGGGTATAAAGTGGAGATCGTGGAACTTGAAGAATGAAAGTTCGACCCCGTGAACCTGAGATGTTTAAAAAATGGTTAAGTATATTATAACAAGGAAGTCGGACGAACTTGTGGCATAGGAAAATAGATGGGGATGAAGGCCCGCAAATCCGCCTACCCACAAACCCGTCGATTGCTGAAATGTGATTAAGTATGGTAACTAGAAAGGGATAGAAGAAGGGAATAAAGGAAAAGGGAAACAAGGGAAAGTATAGAAGAGGAAACATAGTGTGGTCCTAAGAGGAGGAGGCAATACATCAGATGAAAGAGGACATGGATGTTGATCAGTAGACTTCCCTCCCCTCCAATGTTGGCCAGGAGGAGGCTATCAGTCAGCATGTCTTTCGATAATGTTTATGTTTTTTAAAGTTAGAATACTAGGTGTTTTTATCAAGCAATATACATGCGCGAATAGTTGGGATGTAATAATTATAGATACCGGCGAACTCTCTTATGTAGCTTATGAGAGTTGTCAATTTTTCTTGAAACTCTATAACAAAATATTTTGTATGCTTGCTTTTATCTTTGCTACAACACTTTTATTATAATATTACCCAATTTGAGTAAAAGAAAAGTAATTAAAACAACAAATTATTAAGGATGTTAATATTCAATAAAAAGTTTGAGAAATAGTAGAGAATGAAGCGAGACGGAATCTCTCTACGGCTAGGGCCTAAACCCTAGCCGCCCTCGAGCTGGTCTTCGAATGCAGGGGTGTGAATCCTTGTTTACAGCAGTCATCCAGGGATTCAGAGCCGCGGATTGGTGTTACAGCACGTGGTCTGGTGTTTCAGCGCGTGGTCTTGGCCTTCAAACCGAGCAGGGGTATGCGTGTTTTTCATGCGTGTTGACCCTAGCCGCGCGCACAGGTAGCCTCGGCCCTCTCGGCGGCCAGTCTTAGCTTGACCGGCATCTCGCCTTTGCATGCGTGTTGTCTTGCCGCTGCGATTTGTATGCTGGAGGCCGACGGCCTTACGATGGCCCCAGATCCGACTGCCAAGAGAGACAATGACCGTTTAGAAGCATTCAAAGTGTTAGTCCGCTCGGCAGGACCCAAAACCAAGCCTTCTCTTTCGTCTAAGTTTGTTAAGAATATGGAGGAGATCCCTTCTCTGGAGCTATCTCCAGAGGAGCCTTGCAATCTTGCCCTCCTTCTAGCAGAAACGGCCCTCATCGGAAAGTTTACAGGGTTATGGCCTAGCCCCAAAACGGTGGAGGCATGGATGGATGATCGTTGGAAGTTGTTGATAAAAGGAAACGTTTCTCTGTTCGCAGTAGGCAGGGGCTTCTTTGTCTTCGGCTTCACGAGCAAAGAAGACTGTGATCTAGTCTTCAGATCTGGACCCTATTTCATGGGGTCGAGAGGACTATTCTTATCCCCCTGGACTCTTGACTTCAATCCCGAAGCTGAGATCACCGCAGCCCCTATTTGGGTTAGGCTGCCACACCTCCCCTTGCATCTCTGGGGGACAAGATCTCTGGAGGAAATAGGAAACAAGCTTGGGCGTTTCCTGGACAGTGCGGAACCGAAAGGGGACCAGTTTACCTGCGCCCGCATATGTGTTGAGGTGAATCTCGAGAAAGGTCTTCCGGAAGCCATTAAGCTCTCCCTGGGGGAATGGTGTCATATCCAAGAGCTGGACTACGAGCAGATTCCGTTTAAATGCCTCCGGTGCCATGCTTACAGCCACTTCGCAAGAAGCTGCCCCAAAGCCCCTGAGGAGCAGGGACCAGTCAAAGAAGATGATTTACAACCCGTATCTAATCGACGAAGGCAGTCAAGGCGAAAGGATCCACTAGCCCAAGCCCCGAAGGCCACTCACTCAGCAGAGGCAATCCTAGAAAATAAAAACAGTTTTGAAGCGCTGAAGGAAGATGAAACCCTAGAACCAGAAGCAACAGCAGTCAAGGAAGATCCTCCGGCAGACGAAAGCCGTCCGGAATCCACCCCTCCAAATTCAGCGGCAGCGAGAGAAATTCGGGCATCAGACCCGGAACCCTCTGTCCAAGCAGGTCTGATTGTTACAGTCCCCTCTAGCGGCTCTGGGCGAACTTCTGAATCCGAAGACAATTCAGTCCCGTCACCACCCCTCACCCGAGGGCGAAAGACCAACAAAGCGCGCAGAGAAAAGGAGGCGGCCTCCAACATTTCGTTAGGTTCTCAGAAAAAAGYTGGACCCCTATATTAAGGGGAAAAGTTCARCCCCCTYGATATAATGCTTTGYTTYTGTCTTTTGCTATGTTCACAATTTGTGAGAATTTAYTCATGTATGCATCCTYTGTCATATTCTCGAATTAGCTCAAGGAGCAGAGGGGATTGGTCCCCCAAGACGTTCACAAGAAGGTTGGCAGCACTGTTAGAGGTCACCAATCTTCTCCAGATTTGTAACTTTCTGATTCTGGCTGGCCAAAAAGCCGCTTAATGCAACATAACCGTTTTCGTTAAAAAAAAAAAAAACAACAACAAATTATTAAAAGATAGAGGAGATTTGATCATATTATTGAATGAATAAAATATCAATTAAGAAAAAATATTAAAAATTAAAATTTTAAAATTTATTAGATAAGTCGTATTATGAAATCAAAAGGAGGTTTAATAACAAAAGCGGGTTAATTAATCATAAATAAATAATATATTAAATAGGTGTTAGCACATGGAGTTATAATTTACTGAAAATAATTGAAGAATTCAAATGATGAAAAAGGAAAGAACTCTTATAAAAAAAAATGATAAAGATTCAAAAGATGCGAAGAAACAAGCTAGTAATGAAAATAATGGATGATAGGCTTCTAACAATGGCTAAGTTTATAGTCATCTTCACAATTAAAGTTAGTTTATTGTTTTTTTATTTCTAAGACTTCTATAGTTATATCAGGTGACTAGTAGTGGGAATCTAACACTAAGGCTTTGGTGTGATCAAAGCAAATGGGGTGCTTTATGTTATGGGAATTATCTGTAATAATAGATTTGGTAAAGCAATTATGAAAGACATTGATTATATGTTCCTTAAGACGAGTATTAATAAACCAGACAATTTGGCTAATGTAGGATTTACCACAAGAATAGGGAGTTTGGTAAACTCCTTGAGAAAGCAATGTGTTAGATTTAACTTTAATCCTTTTGAATAATTATTTAAGCATCTTGTGAGGCTTGAAGAAATTTTTGATATTATTTTGGAAAAAAATCTTGGAAATTTAATTAGTAGTACCATGAATATAAGGAGTAAAATTTTGGCTCTAGAAGGAGCATCAAAGACGGGATTATTGGTTGTTGGGTGGAGGACAATGTAGAAAGTATAATGCCCTTTCCCAGGGCTTCATAGTTTAACTATGAATTTGTATCTAATTGAAAATATGTTAACATGAAATACAAATTATTTATTTTGTTTTACAAGATAGTAAATATGATATCCATTTAGATGACAGTAAATTCATAATAGTAAGTTCTAGAAATTTAATCACCTAAATCACCATTTATAGGTTCACAACAAAAATTCCAAAATGTATATATAAAATTTTATTCAAGCCAAAGAGGAGGTTAGAAATTACCTCTTGAAGAAGAAGTTTGTCTCATTTCTTGTTTTGTGTTTTGTCTTGTAGTTGTCTACTTTGTCCTATTGAAACTACCTAAAACACAATATGTTCCTCCCATCCATCTAGGAACAGAACCTCTTCAACTCCCTAGCTCTAGGAAATCATATTTCCTTTCCCCCAAGCCCAAAATCCTAGCAACCAGCCAACTCATATGAAAACCAGAGATTCCCAACCATTTTCCTTTCTCCTAGATTTCTCCTTCCAAAATTTTCCCTGCCTCTCCCTCTCAAATCCCCTCCAAATGTCCATCTTACTCTTCCTTATCCCTTCATCCATCAACTCTCCCCCATCATAAATTTTCTATCTCCCCTTATCCTTTCTCATAAATACCATACCTACCCTCAATACAATAAAATACTCAATTCCTTTATTGTTGCATTACTTAATTCTAAAACAAAACAAAAAAAATGATAAAACTTAATTAGTTCAATAAGTAATTAAATTACATAAATTAATGATTTAATTAATTAATTAATTAATTTTCTTTTAATACATTGATAACTTAATTTACCTTAATTAATTATGATCATTAATTAATCTAATTGGGGTGTTACATACACCCACCCTTCAATAAACTTTGTCCCGAAGTTATAGTAATTTACAATACAAGGGTAATAATAACATGATTCATACATCCACATGAAATAAGCAACATCATTAATTTAAAACACTCATAAATACTAATGTACATGTGCAAGGCATGTATGAATAGCTAGAACATATAGAACTCCTGCATGTACTAATGGAAATAATTAACACAACTAATGCAATTTGTGTATGATTCCAATCTAATCAGCAAGGCAATTAACTTCATAATGAATAAATCAACCATTTACAATATTAGCATAATCCTTCAATTATAATAATTTAGCATAAAGAAACATTCACCTAGATAATTGTAATTCAGTTAAACATTTTTTTTCTTTTTTAGGAAACAAGATAAAATCAAACACTTATGTTACCACACACTCTCAACTACTTCTAATCATCTTACCTCCCTAACCTACTTCCATCTCCCATCCCTATCCTTCCTCTACTAGACTATCCTAGAGCGTCAACTATATTGACCTAACTCCATATAGAACCCATAAGAGGAAGTGTCAACTACCTCGACCAAGCTTCCCCAGCAGGAAATCGGTATTCATCATCACACGTCTAGTGGAGCGTGACCTAACATCGTCCTCCCACGACTCTAGGTTTCGGAGGATACACAGTGAGAAATGCCTCCACCCCTCGTGATAAAACTAGGGTCAAGACCCTATCATGGACCATACAATGGCACTGTGTTGTTGGGATTTTGTCATCGTATATTTAGTTTCAGGCAGTCACGCTACCTTAAAAACCTAAACTTGCCCACATGTCATAGCAATACATTTGTATCAATGTTAAGGTCCTAACCTGCACATAGGTAGAACAATATATTCGGATGTAATAAAGGTCAATATTAGTAAGGCCTTTCAATAAAATAGAATAAGGTGGATGTAAGAAGACCTAATAGGAGCTTTCGCTTCTAGAAGGATCTTCCTCTAGATGCTTCTTTTTAGTATAAATAGGAGTCGAGGGTATGAGAACCCTAGCTTGGATATTATTGTAATAGAGCTCTACTCAACTCAAGGTTGCCCCCTCGAGGTTGCCCCCTCGAAGAGGCCCATGAACATTGCTTTCAGATTCAAAGTGTTATTTTTGTTGTTATTCTTATATCATTTCAGTGTTATTGTGGTGAATGTTCTGGTTATATTGTTGTTATTCTGCCATTACTAGCATTTTATTTATGTTCCGCATACATTTTATATCTGGTATATTACAAGTGGTATCAGAGCACTTTCCTCGGCAGAAATTGTGGGTTAAATTGTTTTTCTTCAGGGTAGAGACGTATTCTGGTGTCTTTAAGCCACAGAGATCTGTCGTTACATGCATAAACCCGCGGTTGAGGGATTCATACACGTAGGAAATACAAGTGGTACTTAAACGCACATATGTTGGCCACCCTTGTAACCCCTACTGGTACCCCTTCGAGTGGTAATGCATCAGACAGCACCTGTGTACGGATCGGCCTAGATTACCTGAAGCCCTCTTTAGATAAACCGAACGGCCACCTGACTGCTATAGTGTCACTGAGAACAACACTCGGGAAGATACTCTCTAGTACCTAGGTAGTCGGGTAGTACGGCTAAGGGTATGGTCTATCCTCCTTAGTTAGTGCCTTGAGATATTGGGTCGAGTACTACTGTTGGACCCCGCACGTGTATCAAAGAGCTATAGCACAGGGCAAACCCTTGTCTGTAGAACCCTTGAATACCGAACCCTTGGGGACTGAAACATAAACAAATTAAAACAGACAAGATCTATTGTCGCGCAACTATGTTCGGGTTGCCAAGTAAATACACATCTCTTTATGGTTAAGCATTTGGGTGTTTCCTCTCTGTAGTATTCTTCAGACCGGAGTATAACTCCGTAAAAATATAAAAAATAAAAAATAAAAAAAAACTTGGAAGCTCGCCATGGCCCATACTCGTAGCCAAGACTTGGAAGCTCACTTCAACACCTTGCAATCTGGTCTCATTGAGACCCAACAAGAAGTGAAACAACTCAGTGCCAATGTCATCATCATCAATACAACCATGCAGTCCTCAATGGGCGAAATCAAACAAGACCTCACCACCCAACTTGAATCAATCTTTTCAGCACTCTGCACCAAACTGCATATCCCTATAGATAACCCTTCCTCTTCCTCACCCCCACATACTGAAGGTGACCATTCCTCTCATTCTCATACCTTGCAGAACCATCACTTTCAACGTGACCTATGCCTTCCATGAGTGGATGTGACCAAATTTGATGGCTCGGACCCCACTGGTTGGGTAACCCAAATGGAACATTACTTCTCTTTATACAGCATTACAGATGACTTGGCCAAACTCCGGTATGGTGTTCTCCATCTATATCAAGAACGTTGGCAATGGTGGAAATGGAGAAAAAATTCTCGTCAAGGGTATATTGTTTAGACACAATTTGTGGCAAAGCTTTATGAACGCTTTAACACTGACACCAACCATTTGGGTCGTTTCACAAAGCTGAAACAATTAGGAACAGTGGAAGACTTTATAGCTGCCTTTGAGCGCCTGGCTTTTAGAATAGAGGGCATGTCTGATGCCTTTTTCCGAGAGTGTTTTATCAGCGGCCTCAAGGATGAAATTCGGGCCCATGTCCTCATGGCTCGGCCTGAGAGTTGGGTGGAGGCTACCAAAAGAGATAAAGAAGCACAACAGGTTATATCTTCTCAAAACTGCAAACCCTCCTTCATCCCTTGCCCTAAACTAGTAAATCCCACTACTCCCTCTGCTCTACTAAAGATCCAAAAATTGACCTGGACTGAAATAGCTAAATACCAACTCAAAGGCCTTTGTTATAACTGTGATGACAAATATTTCCCGGGCCACAAGTGTAAAGAAAAAATATTTTTATGGCCATCTCCGAGGAGATTTCAGAAGAAGATAAAGAAACTCCCTCTATGTCTGAATCACCTGAATCCACTGACATA
Source organism: Picea engelmannii (assembly GCA_009831015.1). NCBI lineage: Eukaryota > Viridiplantae > Streptophyta > Pinopsida > Pinales > Pinaceae > Picea > Picea engelmannii. The sequence continues at coordinate 188,098 of ML786626.1, forward strand.
ACCCCTCCCTCAGACCCACCCGAAGTAGAACCAGTCATTTCCCTCAATGCTCTCACTGGATTCTCCGCTCCCCAAACCCTTAAGCTAATCGGTTACATCAAGCATCAGAAGGTCATCATTTTGGTTGATAGTGGCAGTACCCATAATTTTATTCATCGTTGCATTGCTCAAGAAACTCAATGCTACATCCATGTTGTCAATAATTTCCAAATCATGATTTCCAATGGTGGTTCCATGAAATGTGTAGGGCGTTGTGAAAATGTGTGTCTCCAAATTGGTGACTACCACCTGAAATACCATATGTTTTCTATCGACATGGGGGGTTGTGACATTGTGTTGGGTGCAAACTGGATAAGGACTTTGGGTCCCATTCTCATGGATTTTAAAGACTTAACCATGCAATTCAACCATGAGGGCCACCAATATAATTTCCAAGGCATCACCGTCGGTTCACCTAAGATCATTAGTTCCCATCGCATGGAAAATCTGCTCAAAAAGGGTCATTCTAGTGTTATCACCTAACTCCATGCCATACAAGCAACAGAGACACCCTCCGTACCGCAAGACCTCCAAGCCATCCTTTATAAACATCAATTGGTCTTTTTCAATCCCCAAGGACTCCCTCCTTCCCGTGGTGTTCATGATAATTCCATTCCCCTTGTACCAGGAGGCCTTCCTCCCAATATCTGTCTGTATCGTCACCCCTTTTCCCAAAAAAATGAAATTGATAAAATGGTCCAGGAACTCCTTAATGCAGGTGTTATCCGCCCTAGTACGAGCCCCTATTCGTCTCCTGTGGTCATGGTCCTGAAGAAAGAAGGTTCTTGGCGAATGTGTCTTGAATTCCATGCCCTCAGCAAACTTATCATCAAAGACAAATTCCCCATTCCTGTTATTGATGACCTCTTGGATGAATTGAGTGGCGCCCAATTCTTCACTAAACTGGATCTTCGTTCGGGCTACCACCATATACGTATGAAAGAGGCAGATATTCCCAAGACTACCTTTAGAACTCATGAGGGCCACTATGAGTTTTTGTTCATGCCCTTTGTCTTATGTAATGCCCCCTCCACCTTCCAAAGCCTCATGAATCATGTCTTCCGTCCTTTTCTCCGCCATTTTGTCTTAGTTTTCTTTGATGATATTCTCATCTATAGAAAAACCTGGACAGACCATCTTGCTCATGTGGATCGAGTTCTCCATCTACTCTCTCAGCACCAACTTATCCTGAAACAATCTAAATGTGCTTTTGGCGCCTCAGAAGTAGAATACTTGGGTCATCTGGTTGGAAAATATGGTGTCATGGTGGATCCTAAAAAGATTGAAGCTATGCAATACTGGCCTCACCCAAAGACTCTTAAGAGCTTGCGTGGATTTCTAGGCTTAACAGGGTATTATTGCAAGTTTGTTAAGAATTATGGGAAGATTGCAGCACCTCTCACTGCTCTCCTCAAAAAGAAATCTTTCACTTGGACTCCAACCACTGCTCAAGCTTTTCAAACCTTGAAAATGGCCATGTGCACCACTCCAGTCCTCACCCTGCCCAAATTCACAAAGGCCTTTGTGTTGGAATGTGATGCCTCGGGGAAAGGAATTGGTGTTGTCCTTATGAAAGAGGGTCGACCTTTGGCCTTTACCAACAAGAAACTATCTGAAATAAATCTGGGAAAATCCATCTATGAAAAGGAAATGTTGGCTATTTTGCATGTCGTGGATCTGTGGCGCCCTTATCTATTGGGGCAACGGTTCCAAATTAAGACAGACCATCAAAGCCTCAAGTGTTTTCTAGAACAACACATTTCCTCCCCAAAACAACAAAAATGGGTGACTAAACTCTTTGGATATGATTATGAGATCATTTATAAGAAAGGCAAAGACAATGTGGTTGCGGATGCACTTTCCCGAAAATATGAAAATGAAGGATCCCTTTTTTCTCTTTCATTCATTGTACCAGATTGGCTCCAAGTCGTTCACCAGGAATGGCTACAAGATCCCAAAAGTTCGCAGTTGATCAAACAATTGTAGTCCAATGCTCCAGCTTCCCCAAGGTACTCTTGGCTCCATGAGGAATTTCAATACAAAGGTCATTTGTATTTAAGTAAACAATCAAAGATTAAATCCACGGTACTTTCTAAGCTTCATGCTACACCCACAGCAAGGCACTCCGGGTTCACCAAAACCTATGACAGGGTCAAACGTTCCTTTTTCTGGGATGGTATGAAATAGGACATTCATAATTTTGCAGCTGAATGTGACGTGTGTCAATGCAACAAGGGAGAAATAGTCAAATCGTCGGGCACACTACAACTGCTCCCGATTCCACCTACTATTTGGAAGGATATCTCTATGGATTTTATTATTGGCTTACCCAAATCGGGAAATAAATCCATCATCATGGTGGTTGTTGATTGCCTTTCCATGTATGCTCATTTATGTGCCCTTCAACACCTGTTTACAGCATCCACGGTGGCTCAAATCTTCATGGATCAGGTCTTCAAGCTTCATGGCATGCCGCACTCTATTGTTTCTGATCACAAGCCAACTTTCACAAGCAATTTTTGGAAAGAACTATTCAATTCAAGATACAAGGCAAAGAATTGCATCTCAGCACAACTTATCATCCCCAGAATGATGGCCAAACGAAAGTTGTCAACAAGTGTTTGGAAACATATTTGAGGTGTTTTGCCTCGGAAAAGCAAAATCAGTGTGCTCAATGGTTACCCCTAGTTGAATGGTGGTACAACACTTCATACCATACAGCTACACGCATGAGTCCTTTTGAAGCAGTATATGGACAAAAGCCACCTTCAATTCTCTCATACTTATCGGATGCCTCGAAGGTCCAGGCAGTTGACCTAACACTTACAGCTTGAGAGGTTATTCTTTGTACCCTCAAAGAGAATTTGGTCATGGCATAGAATCGCATGAAGCAACAAGCAAATCAAGGTCGCTCTGAACGTCAATTTGCAGAAGGGGATTAGGTGTTTCTTTGACTGCAACCTTACAAGCAAACTTCCCTCAAGGTTGAGCATTTTCAGAAGCTAGCACCCAAATTTTATGGTCCTTATACCGTTCTCAAGCATGTGGGACAAGTCGCCTATCAATTAGCTTTGCTCGGCCATTCGAAGCTACCATGTTTCATGCTTAAAGAAGGTGATTGGAGCTAAGTGCCAAATTCAAACCAACCTTCCAGAGTTAGTTGAAGAAGGATTCATTTGGCTACAACCAGAAGCAGTTTTGGACCAGCGTGAGCATTGCCTACGTCAAAGAATCATCAAGGAATTGTTAGTCCAGTGGAAAGATACAACTCCAGCAGACGCCACTTGGGAACCAGCTACCATTCTGCAGCAATTTCCTCATCTCAAGCCTTGAGGACAAGGTTGTTTTTAAGGGGGAAAACATGTTAGGGTCCTAACCTGCACATAGGTAGAACAATATATTCGGATGTAATAAAGGTCAATATTAATAAGGCCTTTCAATAAAATAGAATAAGGCAGATGTAAGAAGACCTAATAGAAGCTTCCGCTTCTAGAAGGATCTTCCTCTAGATGCTTCTTTTTAGTATAAATAGGAGTCGAGGGTATGAGAACCCTAGCTTGGATATTATTGTAATAGAGCTCTACTCAATTGGAGGTTGCCCCCTCGAAAAGGCCCGTGAACATTGCTTTCAGATTCAAAGTGTTATTTTTGTTGTTATTCTTATATCATTTCAGTGTTATTGTGGTGAATGTTCTAGTTATATTGTTGTTATTCTACCATTACTAGCATTTTATTTCTGTTCTACATACATTTTATATCTGGTATATTACAATCAACCTAATTTAACATACAATGATTCATACCATATAGTTTCTTGCTCAATGTTCACGACATCAACCATTTATTGTCATCATTCTTTGGTTACTACATAACCCACTAATCTGCAGATTAGTTTATAACACAAACTCACACATATACATACACTATTAACATGTCAATTCATTTAACCATATCATTAACTCGGTATCCACGTACCAACATCTTTAAGTTTCAAACTTTTCAAGCTAGAAAAGGTAGCATAATATCTGTCATAATTAACATAACGATAAACATTCATAGTATTTACATTCACAGAGGTCCATATGTCCAAAATTTCAAGTGTCAAGTTAATAGTGTTCCACAACTAATAATCAAATAAAGATACAACTAGGCCATAAGTAATTCTAGTTGTCTAAGTCAAAATGTGGCATTACATACAGCCATCCTTCGAAAAACATAGTCCCAAGGTTGTGGTCAAAAAAGATGAGGGATGATCTCATCATAAGGTTTTTGCATCCTCCCAAGTAGCAAATCATGGGATATACTTGTCCCATTGGACCTTAACTTGGTCTACCAAACGATTCCTGAGTTATTGGACCCTACAGTCCAATATGTGTAACAGTTCAACCATGATGGTTCTCACATCCGAAACCTACAATTCCTTCCAATTTAGTTTGTGAGATTCGTCAACAACATAATTTCGTAGAAAATATACATGAAAAACAACATGAGTTCAATGCAAGTGGGATGGTAATACGAGGTGATAGGCAACGGGTCCAATTCTCTCTTGTATTTTAAAGAGTCATGTAAATTGAGGTGACAACTTTGTCCCTTTCCCAAACCGAATGGTACTCTTATCATCCCTGATACGAACGAAAACTTGATCTCCCACTTTATAACATTGATCAGTCTTATGTGCATCAGCAAAACTTTTTGTCTATCCTATGCCTCCTTTAATCATTGTCTAATCTGAATTACTTGCTCCTCCATCTCTTGAATCAATTATGTCCCTACTATCACTTGGTCTTCTAACCTTTCCCAACTCAATGGTGTCTTGCACGGCCTTCCATACAGAGCTTGATAGGGTGAAATTTTGATTGAATTGTGAAAACTATTATTGTAGGCAAACTCTACCAAAGGTAAGTACTTCTCCCAATGGGTTTTTATTATCCATAACATACATCCTAAGCATGTCTTCCATAACATGATTTACTCTTTCAGTTTTTCCATCCATTTTAGGATGATACGATGTGCTCAAGTTCAACTGAGTCCCCAGCACTGACTGTAAACTTGTCCAAAACCTAGATGTGAATCGAGAGTCCCTATCTTAAATGATCTTCTTTGGTAATCCATGCAGATGGATGACTTCAATTATAAAAATGTGTGCCACATCAGTGACATCATAAATGTATCTGACTCGAATAAATGTGCACTCTTGGTCAACTTATCAACTATAACAAGAATGGAATTATGCCTCTGCGATGTGAGTGGCAATCCCACAACAAAATCCATAGAAATGACTTCCCACTTGGACATAGAAACAACATGCGGTTTTAGGAGACTTGTCAAGTGATGATGATTATCCTTTACTTGCTGACACTCAAGACATTTAGTGATGAAATGATCTACATCATGCTTCATGCCTGCCGAGAAGAAAAGCTTCTTCATGTTTGCATCCATTTTCTTCACACCATGATGCGCACAATAAAGTGATCTATGGGCTTCCTTGAGTATGATGCTTTGAATATCCCCACCCTTGGGGATGTACATCCTTCCCTGGTATCTCAACAATGCATTTGCTTCAAGGATATATTCTTCAAACTTTGAATCTAACAGTCTCCCACTCTGGAGAGTCAAAGTAACCTTTAAATACCAACTATCTCCAAGAAGTTGCCCCAACACTCGCTCCCTCAAATTAACCTTTAAGGGAACTAAGGAGAATATATGTGGCCTTTTTCTCACGGCATCCATGACCACGTTCTCCTTTCCCTTGATGTACGAAATCCCAAAATTGTACTCACTCATAAAATCACTCCGTTGCCTTTGCCTGACATTGAGATCCCTTTGAGTGAAGAGATTATTTAAGCATTCATGGTCCATTTTGAGCTAAAAGATTCACCCCACTAGATAGTGCCTCTAAATCTTCAGAGCTAGCATTACAGCTACCAACTCTAAATAATGAGTAGTGTAAAGTTCCTCGTGTTGCTTAATATTGCTTGATGCATATGTTATCACTCCCCCATCTTGCATTAGAAAGTCCCCCAATCTTGTTAATGTTTTTGTCATTATTATAGTTCTTTGCATTTCAATAGATAAGAGCAGCATAAGAACAAGATCACTAAGAAATACACATTCACAAGAGACACAGCATTTATCCTGGGAAACCCTCTAGGGGAAGAAAACCCAACAAAAACTTCCTTATCATAAATTGCCAATACAATGTTCAAGAGATAACTCAAACCAATACAAATAGTCCTCTCCAAAATATGCGCCACTCTTCTCCCTCTCTCCAACTGGTAAGTTGCAGCTTGCCTCTTAAGAATGAGCAAGTGAGTTGTGTGATAAAGTGAGGCGCTAGCCTCTCTATATATACAAGACTGGCATGTGTGAAGGGTCTTCACTGGCAGGGCCGACCTCTCACTCTGGGTGGGTAAACCCACCTTTAATTTATTTCTGGGTCTCAATAATAACTGTTGGGGCCGACTTCTTATTCTCCCTATCACAATTGTCCATTAACCAATCCGCAAAAGGGGATTTGGTCCTAATACAATTACCGACATAATTAATCCACAATGGGAATTAATCCTATGAATAAAATAACAATAATAATAAGAATACTCTTTGCAGTTACATTATTTCAACACTCCCCCTTAACAAGAAGGGTATTCTTCAACAGCATCAGGCGAAATAGGTATGCATCATCAGTGGCATCAGGAGGATAGTATCGTCAATATCATCTTGGAACATTGGCTGGAAAATTTACAAGTCATCGAAAGTTTTCTTCATCGACAGCATCATCATTCTTGAAAGAATGCCATCATCATCTGCATCAATATGTATCAGTAAAAGTGATACCTCATCACAGCACTAGGCTGGCACATAACAATACTACACTGGCTCAATGTCACAGTTGTTAAGCTGGTAGCTCAGTGTCAGTCACATCTTGCTTTACGTCTAACAACGAGGTCAGAAGCAAGGTACACATCATCTTGCTTTACGTCTAACAACTGGGTCAGAAGCAAGGAATCATCTTGCTTTACGTCTAACAACTAGGTCAGAAGCAAGGAGCACATCATCATCTTGCTTTACATCTAACAAAGAGGTCAGAAGCAAGGAATCATCTTGTTTTACATCTATCAACTAGGTCAGAAGCAAGGAATACACACAGCGTCTTGCTTTATGTCTAATAGCGAGGTCAGAAGCAATGACTCATCTTGCTTTACGTCTAACAGTGAGGTCAGAAGCAAGGAACACACAACGTCTTGCTTTACGTCTAACAACAAGGTCACAAGCAATGACTCATATTGCTTTATGTCTAACAGTGAGGTTAGAAGCAAGGAACACACAACGTCTTTCTTTACGTCTAACAATGAGGTCAGAAGCAATGACTCATCTTGCTTTACGTCTAACAGCGAGGTCAAAAGCAAGGAACACACAACGTCTTGCTTTACGTCTAATAGCGAGGTCAGAAGTAATGACTCATCTTGCTTTACATCTAACAGCGAGGTCATAAGCAAGGAATAAATATATACTCCCCCCTTCAGGGAGGGTCCCTTCGGACTATACCAAGCTTATCTCGAAAGTGTTCAAACTTTACATGAGATAGAGGTTTGGTCAACACATCAGCAACATGTTCATCCATGCTAATGTATTGGAGCTTCAAGGCTCCTCTCTGTACCATGTCGTGGATGAAATGATAGCGGATCTCTATGTGCTTTGACCTATCGTGGAATACAGGATTCTCTGTCATCTTTATGCAGCTCTAGTTGTCACATAGAATCACGGATGCTCTCATATCCAAGTTAAATAGGCCAGTCAGCAACTTTCAAAGCCATGTAGCTTCACAGCTAGCAGAACATGTGGCAATGTACTCTGCTTCCGTTGTGCTAAGAACAATACTGGATTGCTTCCTACTCTGCCACGAGATCATGGCTGATCCCAAACTGAAATAGCATCCGGAAGTGTTTTTTCTGTCAGCAATGCTTCCTGCCCAATTTGCATCAGTGTATCCTCTCAATGTGAATTCATGACCTCCATCATAGCTGAGACCATAATCTGTTGTACCTTTAAGGTACCCCATCACATGTTTTGCAACTACTAGGTGAACACGTCTGGGCTCTACCAGAAACTGACTCAAGGTGTTCACTACAAAACAAATGTCTGGTCTAGTGTTTGTCAAGTACATCAATGATCCAATAATATGTATGTATAGTGTGGCATCTATCAAGTCTGACGAAGTATCAACCAGCAGCTTCAGCTTCATTTCCATGGGTGTATTCATGGACTTACATTCTAGCATGTCAAATCCTTTAAGATTTCGACTGTGTACTTCCCTTGGTTAAGGAAGATCCTTTCTGGACTCTGCCATACCTCAAGACCTAAGACGTAATGCATTAGGCCAAGTTCTTTCATTTCAAATTCTACAGCAAGTCTCTTTTTACATTCAGTGATGAGATTTTCTTCTCCAGTTAAGAATAAGTCATCCACATACATTAGTAATATTACTGGTTCATTATCCATAATTTTGAAGTAGATATTTGAGTCTACTTTACTCTTGGTAAAGCCTAAGCTCGTCAAGAAACTGTCTATACATCCATACCAAGCTCTGGGAGCTTGCTTCAATCCGTATAAGGCCTTCTTCAATCTGTAGACATGAGACTTCCTGTCTTCAACCTCAAATCCTTGGGGTTGCTCTATATACACTTCCTCTTCGATAAAAGCATTCAGGAAAGTTGTCTTCACGTC